>BQNB010000865.1:76540-154017 GCA_026074375.1 Tanacetum coccineum | reverse complement strand
TTCTTTTCACGAATATTTATCTTTTTATTTGATCTTTATCATATATATATATATATATATATATATATATATATATTTATAAAATCGGGTTGACCCGGCGGTCCAACCGGTTGAACCGGTAACCCGGTGACCCGATGACTCAACCGGGTCGATTCAAAACCCGGTTTTCAAAACATTGATGGTAGGTACTCCATGATGTTCCCACATTCGAATCTTTTTCATAGCCTTGTACACCACACTAGATCCACCTATACCAATTTTCTCAATCTTCTCATACTGCATGCATAAAACATTATCTAGTATAAAAAGTAAATAAAAAATAGATTTTCTTATTATATTAAAAAAGTACTTTATGGGAATCCCTATAACATCGTACAGTCGTACCTGGTCCATGGCTTTTGTGTTCAGACAGAATATGGTCGATCGTCAAAGAATCTCCAAACCCTTAAATAGAGCTTGAACTTTTCCCTTTTTTCTGCTTTTGAATTTGTTCGTCGATAAAAGTGGCGAACGCTGCAGTGTGTGATGATTTATTGTCATAGCATATTTGGTTTCTCTAACTTCAAGTGACCCATGTTTTTGTCTAAAATAATTAAGCCTATATTCGAGCCCATCCCCGGTAAGTTCCTACCAATACCAGCTATATATATACATATATGTTATATAATAAGCTTATACAGATTAATGTAATTAAACTGATGGAGGTAACGATGAAACTAGGTACTTTACTTCCAAATCCACAACAATAATTCTAAGTAGGTCAAAACTCAAAAGTTTCACTTGTTTTTAAACTAATACTCACAACTTAATTTTATGCATCATATTCTTTGTAAAAAGCGTATGCAAGACCTTAACGCGTGTTTCAATAGACGAAAATTTACTTATCAATAAGTTTGCAAAAATAATTAAGACCTTGAACTTCTTCATTTTTTCCGCTTTTGACACCAAACTTATAAACGATAGTTTAGTTTCCTAAATTGATTGCATAAACTTGGTAACCAATGGTCGAATTTTGGATATATCCTCTTAATTTGTATGGTTTTTATTTGAGAGTTATAATTTTTAAATTTTTTAATAGAAGGTCAGACGAGAGTTAATTTGTCAAAAGAACAAAGTATGAGGGTTTGTGGAAAATCTTTATAAAATCCCAATAGTCACGGGCCAAAATGACAGCCTAACAAAATCTGCCATTTAATTTGTTTCGTGCAGTATTTTGAATGGTAATTATGTTAATTGGCGGGAGTTCAATAATGGTTAAAAAAAATTAAAAATAAAATGGACAAGATCTGGTTATTTATATTTCATATAAAAACCTAATTTTCATCCTGATTTTTGAAATAAAATATCTTTTGAATGGTATATCGTTAAACGACAAAAAATAAACCATCGCGGTGAGTATTTTTTATCTTTTTGTAAACAGTCACTTCGATATACTTTCGACAAATTTTTTCCTTTCTTTTTTAGATTGACATTAAATAAACAACCAATACGACATCACGTGTAATAAGTGATGCGAGTTTTAGATTTCAAATCATAAATCACATGTGATTTTTCGTATTGCAAATTACATGTAATTCTTTAAAACGCAAATAACAATCAAGAAAAAGCACTCGAAAAAATGTTCGTTAAAGTTGGTAAGGGGTAAGAAGTTACCGAGTATGGGCTCAAGATTTGGCAGGAGCTCACAATCTACCCCAGGGATGACATCATCCAGATCTAAGCTGATGAGACGACGATGAGGAACAAAAGAAGGTGGCTAGACAAGCAACTTAAAGTACCGAAAAAGCCTTTAACGACTTTTTGACATTCTTTAACAGTCAACAAGCAGGTTCTTCACAAGTGTATTATCATTCTCCTCAAATAGCCCCACCCCTCGTGTACCTTCCCCAAATGTATTGTCCTACTCCCTAAGTATCTGATGCTTTATCTCTTGACATTTATTTGTTTCGTGCCCGTAGTCTTTGTGAAAATAGCAGTATCTTGTCTTGTCTTTGGACCAATTAGGCCCAGGCAGCCGTGGGGGACGTTCTAAGGTCTTGGCTACTCTTTCTGTGGCGAGAATCTTTCTAGGGATTTTGACTAGATTGGATAGTAATTTGTGACTTCCCCTTTGTAAAGGAAGGATTGACTTCTATCTATTTGACCCTTGTTGTTGTTCCAGGAAGATTTCCTTGGTCTTTCGAAACTATCTCTTCGATCATTTCAGATGACATTAGTGGCCACCTCTCTTGCTTCGACCCAGGTGTACGTTTTTTCTATTAGGCCCTTGTAAGTAGGTGGGAGATCTGTAGAGAGGTGTGATTGTGTAAGTTTATATACACAATAAAATATACTATAAAATAATATTCCTCAAGAGCAATTAAGAAAATTCCCTAAGAAAAAATCACTCTAAAAAATATATATAATATAATATATAATACGTATATTAAATCGGCCAAATATGATCACCCGGGTCGTTTCCCCAACGACTAGTGAAATTGAAACCTTGTTTAAGTTTGGATTATGATTTGAATAAGCAAATCGATGATTTTGATAATCTAAAGCAACAATTAAAATGATATGTTAAAACGAGTAGGGAAGAGCATTTGATTTACGTTCGAGCCAGATATTAACCTTGATAGGCACGGATTTGACCCCACCATGTCGACAAACTGCTCCTCCCTGGGGAAAACGGTTGTCGTCTAACGTCTTGCGATCCGAAGCAACCGAAAATGGCCATCAGTCTCCAGCGACATAATGTACCTGTCAACACGAGGCACAACGAGATTGTTTTCTGTATCTACCGCCATTAGAATCAAACTGTGTCTGTTAATACCATACTCGCATTTCTTTGAAGGTAGTAAATAGCTTGGCGCCTTTAACTTGGAACTCACTGAATATTTTTGCTCAAGTTCCAAGGCATAAAACTCGAGGAACAACCTTCTTTAACACTCCATTTCGTACCAGTTATCCAAGCCAAAAACGAAATCCCTCTCCATTTCTCCCCAGCTTTATTTTGATAAAATGTGAATATTTATGCCTTGTGATGGTATCACCTTCACCTCCTGGAGATTGTAAGTTCAAACAGGTTCGAGCAGCCGAACCCAACTTTATCTTAAACTCCCGGTCATCCCCATATAAAGCCTTTCATCATCTTTGGTCCTAAACGAATCTTTTTCGAGAATAAAACCGCCACAACCACTTGAACAAACACCTCTATGAGAGCAAATAAACTAGAAACCCCTAAGCCACCTTTCTCTTTTGAAGTTAAAACTTTGTTCCACTTAAACCAAGTTGCTTTATTACTCTTATGCTCATGACCGTTGAAGAAACGACTACGAATAACTTCAAGTGAATTAAGAATACTCGAGGGGACTTTAAAAATGGACATATGGAAGATTGGCATAGAGCCTAAAACAGACTTGAGAAGTGTGAATCTTCCTCCAATAGAAAGAGTTTTCAAACTTCCATTAGATAGCCGAGCATGGACCGCTTTTCAAACCACTTCATTCCACGCATGTTTTCTATGATGTTTCACCCTACTTTCGTACCAAGGAAGTGAGGAGTCTTAAGAACAAGACATCCAAGTTATTAGCCGCAATTTTAACCTTCGCACTTTCCACATTCACACCATATCTTACTTTTATCATGTTAATACGAAGACTAGAAGCCCGGAAAAAACAATCCAAAAATGGACTAGAGTATCTATATTAAGTCATTCCATTGACCAATAAAAATAGCGTATCCGCATAAAACAACTGAGAAAGATTCACCGTGGAGCGCACATTAAAATTCATTAAATAATCCAGCATCAACCACCGTTGAAACAAGAAAGGTGCAAGGCTTTCCTAACAAGAATAAAAGGAAAGGGGATAAAGGTGTCACCTTGTTTAGAACCGAAAGAATTGGAAATTCCTTCGTTGGGACTCCCTGTTGATAAGAATCGACCCCCTAGACGATCTAAGACAACTCTGAATCCAATTTCTCCATTTCACACCAAATCCAAACTTATCTAACACATCGTCTAAGAAATCCCATCGAACAGAGTCATACGCTTTCTCGAAATCAACCTTAAAAATGAGCGCATGTTTCCTCTTTTTTCGACACCATTGAAGAACCTCGTTAAGAATAAAAGGCCCATCCAAAATTTGTCTATCCGCTACAAAAGCAGATTGAACCTCATTAATGAGGTTACTTAAGACACCAACTAATCGATTAGCTAAAAGTTTGGCAATAATCTTGTATAGACTTCCAATTAGACTTATCGGACGGAAGTCTTTAACCATGTTTGCATCAATGATTTTAGGGATCAAGGCAATAAAATTTGAATTACAACCATTTGGAATATCACCATTAATAAATGAGTACTTCCAACAGCCCCAAACAGTCTTCTCAATCATAGACCGAATGACGATAAAAGTAAAAGGAGATTCCATCTGGACCCGGAGATTTATAACACAGCAATCCCCACACCGCTCGCTTGACTCTTTTCTTTAGTTATATCTTGTTCCAGATCCTCTTTTTGTTCCATTAGGTAAGAGAATTTAGTAAATTAAAGATCAAGCAAGCACGATTTAAAGATGGTTTATCAAACCTGCTCCGAAAATGATTAAAAATTTAGGTCTTTCACTTGACCGGCTTCATATCCACACACCATTTGCCAGGTCACTCGAACTGAGATTGGATAACGCTGTTTAAGCTTCTTGTTAAGAATACCGTGAGAATTTCCACGTTCTCATCACCCTCATAGCCCATTTGACTTGCTTTTGAGAAATTTCGAAGCTTGATTTTTTTGAAACCTGATGAATCTTAATTAAGGATCTCCAAAGCTAATCCTGAACTACTTCACTAGAAACCCATACCCTTGTCGATCAACTCATCACAAAGTCTCAGCTCCTCTTTTAGAATGTCCGTATCACTTCTCGAATTTGCCTTATGTATAGACAGCCAAACACGTATGCGATCTTTAAGGAATTTTAATTTACCCATAAAACTACGAATAGCATTATCTTTATTGCCAGGAGCTGCTTCCCAGGATTCTCTGACCATTTTATCAAATCCGTCCACTTCCAACCAGTATTTATAGAATCGAAAAGGAATAGGGCCATAGTCGAACGATGTTTCGCGTAAAAGAATAGGCCGATGATCCGAAATAAACCGCTCCAAGGTTATAGCAGAAATATTTGGACATGAGGTCAAAAGATTTTCAGAAACGAAAAATCGATTGCCCTATTTTAGCTCATTTTGGAACTGTCTATGACACCATGTGAAAGCACTTCCTCCCTAAGAAACTTCCATACCATCCCGCGGTTATAAATGAAGGAATTAAATTTTTTCGCTTCATGAACATTAAAGTTAGAACCGAATCTATCCGATTTAAATCTCACCTCATTAAAATCGCCCATCATAACAATTTTACCATCCCAAGAATTTGAAATATGAGTCAAATATTCCCACAGCATATGTTTTTCTTTAGCGTCTTGAGGAGCATAAACGACCACTATCAAAAGATCAATACCAAAAAATTTAAGCCACACTCCTCTAATAATGACAAAATAATCTGATCTCGTAAAACTTTTTCTCCGAAAAGAATTTGGATCCCAAATACACAAAATTCCTCCAGAATAACCAACTGAATCACTTTGAACATATTCGAATATAGAATTACCCCAACATGATCTCACAGTATTCAAGTCCATAGTCCCCATTTTAGTTTCCTGCAAACCAATAAAATTCACTTTATTTTTTATACACAACTCCTTAACCCAATCTTTTTTAGCCTTTTGGGCGAGGCCTTGAACATTTAAAGACAAAAAATTCATCTGATAACCCCAAACTCTCCTTGGGATTCGATTATATCGTTAATATCTTTAATGCACCCTTCCATGTTATACCCCATTGTTTGTCCTACCTTCACCACTTCCTCCATAAAATTTAAAATGGACCCACCTGATCGCAATAATTTAGAATGATCCAAATCAGTTGGTTCAACATTGTTATTAACCGAATTCGAATCATTATTTCCTATGTCTTTATTCACAAATGAGTTCACATCATTTTCCTTTTCTGTATATACCTTCTCTGCGATATCCCCCATAGCATTACCTTCGAACTGATCTACTTCCGGAGTGAAGCCCGGTGGGTGAGATAAGCTGTGATCTTCCTCATTCACCTTGTTCTCCATGTTAGTTTTGTTTTTTTGCAATAGAGAATATATACCAAAAGGATCTTCTGACTTATTAACCTTCTCGCCACTAGGTACTCCAAATTCAGTTTCCTGTACCTTCTCCTCTTCACTTTCTTCGAATATATTGTTCTCCTCCTGTGCTTCAGGTTTACCATCAAAATTGCACTCATCGGATACGTCATCTTCTTCCTCTTCATCATTGAATTCAGGTATCCATCCTGGAACTTCGATAGCTCTAACCCAATGAACTTTTCCCCGGAAATTTACCTTAAAACTCTCCTGAATATTTTGCCGAACTTTAGTAAATACACACAACCTTTTGGAATGATAATTCAGCTCATCTTCATCAACGTCCATGAGATCACCCCATTTTGAAGCGATTCTACTAAACGTCTTGACTGTCCAAAGTTTAAATGGGACACCACCAACTTCCACCCAAGCGAGTCTTCCATCTGGAACACACTCGTCATTGGCAAGATGTAGAACCGAAAACCACGACCCCGCACCAGCATTTTTGCGGAATAGTTCCTTAGCCTTGGAAGATTCAAATTCCAATAGTACCCAAAGTTCTCCCAAGTAGCTAATCTTCAAATTATCGAAACCCTCGTTACATAGAACCTTTTTCAAATTAGCTAAGGACGCCATCTCTTTAACCCTTCCCATCAAGGACATAGAAAGATCTTTTTTGTTCAAACATTCATCGTCAAGGACAATCGAAGGAACGAATTCCGTCTCAGATTCCTTATTTATTTTCTTTACCACCGACACAAACGACTTACCATTACCAAAACTTCCAGCATTGCTAGAAGTACAAAACTTATGTCTGATATTCTCGCCATTTTCCGTCCTCCCTTCTTTACCTCTTCCCGTCTTATTTTCTCTCTTAAATCTAGCAAGATTTGCCATTAATTTGAAACGACCAATCCACACCGTGCACAGATTGTTCACCAATCTCTCCTCGTTAAACACATTAATGAATTTCACAAATCCGAATCTCTTACCACTTTTCGATCTTTTGTTCGGAATAAACGAATCCACAACATGACCATATTGTTTGCAATGTAGAAATAAATCTTTAGCCGAACATGATTCTGGGAAATTTGTAACAAAAACAGACACGGAAATCTTATCAACATCTTCTACTTTCGAACGAAACCCACCCATCTCTTAATAATTTGGATTGAAGGGAGATCTATGGAACCAATTGAGTGAGGCTTATGAATGAATGTAAAGGGATAAACAGAATTGGAAAACGGAAAAATAAAAACAATGATTCGAACCAAAACGATTAATGTCCTACCTATGATGTCCCACTTTTGTTGTCCCGTCTCTGGTGTCCCACCACAAGGATGTACCACCTATGACGTCCCAACTATAATGTCCCATCTCTGGTATACCATTCGAATCATCTTGATTACGAAATCAAAATTAGGGTATTTTTTTTTTGAATTAATGAGGTACAGGGAATTGAAAAAATGAATGAAAATTGGGATTAAATATTGCGTGAATAGATGAGAATTGGAATATGTAACCTAATGATGGTGGTGGAGGCGTTTGAACCCGCCTGAATCTTGATAATCGAGCGTTATTTGATGAATGATAATCAAACAGGCTAAAGAAGATCAATCAAATGAAGAGACTCTTTTGAAATCGCCATGGTCTCTCCACTTTTGAAATTCAAACAGTTTGACTGGTTTGAATGTGAAAGGAGAGAGAAAAGAAAAACACACACACACTTATTTTCTTAGCTTATTGTGTCTTAACTTTTCATGTCTTATTTCTTATTCCATCCTTCTTCATCTAAGGCCGGAGCTTAAGGGTCTTATAAGGTTAATAAATAGATAAAGTTTTTATCTTTATAGTTTTTATGAAAGTAATTAGTAGATAAAGTTGACACCTTTATTTGCTAATTAGTGAAGTAGAGCTTAAAAGTGATACTTATTTATTTATTAAGTTTGTAAGATCGGGTGGTTATCGTTTATTTGCGGCTCTTCAATTTGGTTTCATTTTCTATCCTTTTTCAATTAATTAGTGTAGATTTAATTAGTTATTTTATAAAATGTTTGCTTATTCTTTATTTGCCATGCGTAGTGAGTAGTTTAACTTGTGTTTGCTAAGTGATTAGTGATTTGAAATTTAAGTGCGGTTTTAAAAAACCACAAGGACCATGGTTTGAATTTTTGAGTCTTATGAAATTAAATTGTTATCTTTCAAGTATAGTTAGTGGTTTAGTGGTCCTTCTATGTTACATGAAGACAAGTTGTGTAAGAAGCACAAGTTTATGCATGGGAGGATAATACAAATATGTCACTATCTTGCATGTGATGGTGTTTTCTTGAAAATTCAAAATAAAGGTAAAAGATGCTTCAAGGTTTTATTTTAAGCTTATGCGTCCCATTTAATCAAGAGGAGGGGGGATGAATGGAATTTTTGACTTATAAACACGATACGTATGATAAATAGAGTTTACACGAAAAGATTTAAGGTTTTCGGGTCTCTGTTTGACCTAAAACGCTAAAACCGTACGGCGTATGCAAAACGTATAAATCGCAAACGAAAGTGAACGTGACCTACGTAACACTTTAAAATGATAAAATAATGCATATAACACGTAGACTAATCCAAGTCCGAAGTTAGATGCGTCCGATAACGATTTTCAGTTTTACGCGGGGCAACTTACCAGAAAATTACCAGATTCAAACGTAACGTATAAAAGTCAAAAATAATGATCGAAGAAATTTAAAATATTGACCTAAAATTTACAATGAGTTTTTTTTTTTTTTTTTTTTTTAATACAACAATTCTATTTAAGATTACGCATCATCTATAGATTTTAATTAAACAAATGAATTTTAAATGGGGTGTGGACATGATCTTTTGGATGTCGTTGGGCTAAATATAAGAGTTCTTGCAAAACGAATATCGAACATTAACATAGTCATGCGGGTTAATGAAAATGCAACATTACGATTCATATGTGTGAAAACACAAAGACCAAAAGTAAAACAAATTATATTCAATAAGAGAGCACAATCTCTATGTATTCCGCTAACTATTCCAGAATTCCTTTAGGTCCGATGGTCTTCCTTCCTGTAAATATTGCAGCTTTTGTAACCATAATTGTGTATTCAAAATTAAAACATAAATATTTAAAACGCCGAAAAGTGTATCATTATCACTAATAAACATAATAAGAATCGTTGAAACCCTATTCTAAGAAATTATACCTACCTCGTTCATGACACGAATCGTAACAATTTAAGTTTAGCTAATAATCATATCAAAAGACTAACCATTTAAGCGAGCTAGTTGCAGTTGTTCATCCGTGATGATCACGTATACAATATTATCAAACTCCATCAAAATTATGCGGTACCATCAGCTTCAATTGAGTCATCGTCTGTGGTAGTGCCTTTTGCATCATCAACCTACAAATACATTAATGACCAAATGTTCATGAGAAGCAATTAGTGAATAACAAAATGTACATAGGAACATATACACAGTTTGTTTGCAATTAGTAGACTCTTATCTTTGATATGGTGACTTGCTGACTTGCATAATGGCTAATTTCATAAAAACCACATATTTTCAAAACCCAATCCATTAACTAAACATCCCTTCAATCATTTTCATCCGCAAACCTGAACTGATGTCATCCCTAATCCTATACCACCAACAACAACGTCCCTAATTCGAATAAGAGTTAATTACCCACCCCTGCTTACCCTGATAAATTATACAACATTCTAATAACAAAGTTAAAAAAAACACAAACAAAAACCCTAATTTTTCATTAGTAATACCAAATAATTTGGGAAACCCCAATTCATTCTTAATGATCAAATAAATGCACACTAATTCATAGAAAACTTTAAGAAAGATATGATGGGACTTACTAATGGTGGCTGGAGTCGAGGCGGCTTAGCTATCCGTTTAGCCATCTACCCCAAATATGGTGTCGGTGGTTTTGGGGTTTGTGAATTGGTGGAAGAAAGAGAGAGGAAGCAGGTGTAGAAGATGAGAGATTGAAAATGAAGATATGGACGTGTGTTTTGTTATCAAATCGACACGTAAACAAAGAAACAAACCCTTTAATGCAACCCGGTACACTTATCAAACCTATGACGGGTACAGATATGAAACACGGATATCCAAGCATTTAATGCAGGAGTAGGTCGAACCGGGTCAGGGGCCTGACGTATGCATTAAGTGCTCTTACCCGGGTTATCCTGTTTTGTATGGTTTTTATAATTAACTAATAATTTGAATAATAGTTTTTTTTCGGGTTCCACATTTCGACGCTAAAAGCCTTTTTTCGCCAAAAGTTTTAGCAACGGGTCTAAGGGGACGACTTTTTGGCGCGACATGTCGTCGCGAAACATATAGCGATGGTTTTTTCGACCTCTGGCGACGAAATTGTTTGTTGCTAAAAGTGGCGAACGCTGTAGTGTGTGATGATTTATTGTCAAAGCATATTTGGTTTTTATAACTCCAATGACTCATGTCTTGGTCTAAAAATAAGCTTATATTCGAGCCCATCCCCAGTAAGTTCTCTTACCCATACGAGCATGTTATATATAATAACAACCCGTTTCTTTCTTGGGTTTAGACTTAAAGCAGTGGGTCCATGTTTATAATTTATTGTTTGGTAGCATTTTGAAACCAAATAATGATGCTTTAATTCTAAAAACTCAAGCGGATGAATTTCATAGTTTATGCAAATTTGTCAGGTTTTGATGGATTTTTATTCTCAGCCACATAGTTTTCTTTCTCTTTCATCTTTTTTTCTTTTTTGTATTTTATTATTCAATAAATATTCTTAAAATCAATTTATAATAAATAATTATCTTATATTTTCTCACTCCTAACACCAAATCCTAATCTAAATATAAATACAAATCCTAATCCTAAACCCGGCTACAAACCAAACGAACCCTAACTCCCTAAGCTTATACATAAGGATGAGCATGAGTATCGACAAAAAAACGGTACGGTACCGTAACCGTACCACTACCGGTTCTCTATACCCGGCACGGTACCGGTACTACAAAACAAGCGCCCAAAAAATCCGGTAGTATTGTAATTCGGTACGGTACTATAGCGGGTAATACCGGTTTTGGTACCGGAGTTCAACGGGACAAGTTTTTGATATCAATCTACATGTCTAAGCACTTCTATTTGTAGTCAAAGAGTTTTTAGCTGTGTTAAGAGTCTCTAACTTTATTATGGTTAGCAGTAAGATGTGTGAAGAGTTGTGAGGAGAAGAATATAAAAGAAAAGAAAGAAGATTTTCGGATTAATATATCACCCAAATCCAACTGCAGTGTTTTTCCGATCACCGAAGATTGCACCGTCGGATCGTCATGATTTTCGGACTGTAGCTTCCTGACATCGAGAGGAAGGTTTTGACCGTTGGGATTTTGATTTTGAGGTCTGGAAGTCCGTTTTCATACCTGGGCAGATTGCATCTTATTTGGTGATATTTTTCATTTCTTGTTCTTTGATTGTTGCCATATATCTTGATGCTTGATTTCAAGATTATGATGTTTGTTGTATACCTCTAGTGTTATCTAGAGAAGACCTTGTGTACCTCTCCTCGTTGTAAGTGAATTTAAGCGGCACTATGTGTCCCGTGGTTTTTACCCGTTTTGGGGTTTTCCATGCTAAAAGTTTGGTGTTCTTGCTGTGTGTTTGATTACATTTTTATCTGCTGTTTTGGGGCTGATTTGAGACTGTTAGGGGATGATTAGAGTTGTTTTTAGTTTTCCCTATTTGTTTGCATCCTCATAGGTTCATACGGGGCTGTTAGACCCGATGCAACTCTTCTCAAGTATCGCACCTTAGTTAATGTTCAACTGCTTTCTGCGCGCTGGGGTAGCGGAAGAGCTGGGTTTAAATCTCAGACCTATTTCACAAAAGTTTTCTATTTTCCGACCTTACAAGTATGTCTGCACTTATAGATTACTGCACCGTATTTTAAAAGTACATTTTTTTCATGTCTCAAGCAGCTGATACTCTCTACTTATAAAAAGCTAATCTCTTGGAAAGAATTGTGATTCTTGACAATCATATTATTATAAGTTCACTCATTTTTTTCTAAGAAACCTTAAACAAAACTTCAATTCACTTAGTAGTGATTATCGGTTAGTTCTCATACTAGAGGAAATATATATCAATGAACATTGATTAATGTCACCAATGACTATAATTGATATTAAGTAATTATGGTTATCAATCTTTATCTTTATTACTAGTTTTGTTCAATCTTTCTTTTGTAGTACACATTTCACAGTTTGCTATTCTTATCTGCATAAGAGCACTGAGAGTGGTGGTGCCAAACTCTTGGTGCCAAACTCAAAAAGTGGTGTCACGTCAGCAAAATAGAGTTTGACACCAGAAATGGTATGGCACCAGAATTCAGTGGCATTGGTTTGGCACCAATGTTTGGATATCCATGACAAAGCTAAAAAAGATCAGTTATTTGTGCAGCATAAAAATCATCATAAGGAACTCGTTTATACTATTTGTAGCAATTCACAATATAACTTGTACTAGTAAGCTAGAACATGTTTATATTGAACATGAGTATTTTAAAAAGAGCATTTATTATTGAAAATAATCACTTAAAAAGAAAACAAATATCAGAATTGATCAAAATATACGTACGTAGATTAAACGAACGGAAGCTCCATCATTGATTGTCTATAACACCACTGGAATCTAGACCCAAACAAACTAAATAGTTCGTTCTATAACACCACTGAAACAAAATTAACGCCACAAATATCACAACTGCGAGACTATGACGGCGAATCCTTATAAAAGCTAAGATGTTCGAAATGGTACCTGATCACCTTTCCCTCTATAGTTGGTAAAAGGACTACACTACCAATATAATTGAACTACACATTCGATATGATTATCTATAAAGCACAACAATGTAAAGTGTTTACAAATAACACTAAACAAAATGATACTCTATGACTTATGAGTTCACAAAGTTATATTGAATTCTGTTCTACGTTGATGATACTTCTATTTATTTTACACCTTATAGTAACAGTTTTGCAAGAGCAATGCTTAAAACTAGTTGATTTCTTAGCTCAGGCTTTCTAACAAAGTTAAATCCACAGTTTTTTACACGTCTAAATTCAATCTTCATAACCAAACTTCATTTACTTGCAGTTAAGAAATAAAATCTAGATCGAATATATTATTCAACTTGCATGAACAACAAGCATCAGAATTACAAAAGACATAGGAGTAATATTAAACTGGTGAAGTACATGATCATAGCTATTTATTCAACTACAGTAGTAAATATATATGGAGAGCTAGCTATCGATACATGCATGCGCCACCTTATTCATCGCGATCATCGATCCGTCACTTGTTCGTCTTGCTATACCATTGTTGATGGGCCTCCTGTTTGATCTTAATCTCCTCTTTCTTCTGTATCGTTGCTTTCCTTTGTTGCTTTGCAATCTTGGTTGAGGATGGTTTCACTGGTTCGTTCCTGTTCTTGCTGGACCCGGAAGACGAGCCTTTGGAATCCATATTTTGCAGAGCTGAAATGCTGCAAGATATGGATTCCAAAGGCACGTCTTCTGGGTCCAGCAAGAACACGAATGAACCAGTGAAACCATCCCCGACCAAGATCGCAAAGCAACAAAAAGAAAGCGGGTAAATTGGCTATAAAATGTAGTATATTGTACTTTTTGTCCAATGTATGTATGACAACTTTTTTTTTTGCCATTGTGTCGCCTCAATTAAAAATCGTGCTATTGTGTGTATTTGTGGGACTATTTGTGCATGTAAATGCCCAGTGTACCTTCAAAATTTAATTAAAAAGTAAGGGTAAAATGGCACCAAATCCACACACTAGCAACAAATTAAAAGTTGATGGGACACAATGGCAAAAAAAAATAGTTGTTACATACAATGACAAAAGTGACAAGTATAGTATATTTTTAAGCAATTGACCCAAAGAAAGCAACATACAAAAGAAAGAGGAGATTAAGATCAAACAGTAGGCCCAACCATCGATGGAGCTAGTAGGGGGCTGGAGGGTGCTCGGCCCCCCTCAACCGCCCAACTAGCCTATGTTGTAGCTTGGAATAAATTCGTGTTTCATCGGAATAAGAAAACAAACATAAGGAAGATTTAAAAATGGAAGATAAGTAAGAATGAGGAAGAAGAAGATGGTTGATGGAAAGAGAAATATATGACGAGTATAAAAAGTAAAAACATAAAAAAAGTGTACATAGATTATATATATATGTATATATATATATGTATATATATATATGTATAACCCACGTGAATGCGAAAGACAATAATTGGGTTTCTTTAAACAAGGTTAACTATTTTTTGACATGCTGGTTTACTTTATTTTATTATTTTACTTATTAAATATTTATTGCACTTGATATAAATTTTTGATTTTATAAAATGACGTTGAATGAATTTTGAGGAGTAATTTTATGAATAACATGCTTTTAACAAATTAGCGATTGAAACACTTTAAACTTTTAAAGTTAATCTATACAAAACTTAGAGTAATATGTGATATGATATTAACTTTCAAATCAAACAAATATGTATGAAATTCCATCAAACTACAATAAAGTTATATTTTTATGAACTACTGAACTTTTTATTTGGAGTTTTTCTTCACATATTATGACATTTTGTTTATTTTTAATAAAATTTGGTATCAAGATGAGTTGCGTAGAGGGACGGAGCTTGAATCTTTTTATAAGGGGGCCAAAATGTAACTTATTATTTTTAGAGGGGCCAAATTGTTAAATACTTTTTTTTACATTATCACAATGCATATATTATTACACTAAGGACAAAAGAATTTGGGGGCGGTAGTGGGAGACCCACCATTGTCCTACTAAGCTGTCCATGGATGCGTTAGCGTGATTGGAATTTATTTCTTAAAAGATACAGTTGTCGTTTATTTACGACGGGCATTTTCAACGGCTCGCCCATGGCATCGAAAAACTTAGGACCGGCCATGCCTTTGCCAATGGCCCATATCTAGTAATCAACGCGCTTTTATCTTCTTCAATTACCCATCTTCACTACCATTCACGACAATGCTTCCCCATTTTGTTTATTTTATCAACTAATCAAGTAATTGTATGTTATTGCCGAAAAAGTATCATTGAACCTATATGCCGAACGACTCAAATTTTAATCCAACTTTTAAAACAAGGAATTGTATGTTACTACCGGAAAAATAAATTGATCCCCCCTTAATTCGAATTCCTGTCTTCGTCCATGGCCAGGAACTATGGTATAGCAAAACGAACAAGTTACGGATCGATGACCGCGATGAATAAGGTGGCGCATGCGCTAGCTCTAGCTTTTGCGTGGTGTGGTATGGGTAGAACTGATGTTAATTATTAGAATATATACTAAATGTTGACTTCATATCCTTACACAAAATGAACAGTAGCCTTTAAACAATTATTTTTTATATATTTTTAAACCCACTTGATAACACAGTGACTTAATAACGAGACACATACCCACTTTCATACCTAAATCATATCTCTCACCTCCACCCTGTCCACCTCCATTTCGCTGAAGCTTCCAAACTCTTATAAAAAAATCAAGAGATGTCTAAGCTTCAGGAAAGTTAGTTTATCTAAACTAACTAACATGCTTTCACTCTTCCCAAAAAAACACCCACCGACGTCGTCGAGAGTATGCGTTTTTTGGCGAAGCATGCGGCATCGTCTTCACGGCTTCCCCTTCTGCAATTTGTTCATTCAGAAGATTAGAAGTAATTTGAGATTATAATTCATGGTAAGATTTAATTAGATCTTCAAAATTAGTTTATCTAAATCAAGTTGATTGATTAATTTCATAATTATTTGATGTAGGTTTTAAGAAAATTAAGTTGTTTGGTGGCGGCATAAATGATGCTTAAAATGTGTTTGACGAAATGTTACGGGCCTAAGAAACAAAAAACATGGAAGTCATAAAAAATTCTTGGCTCAAACGTAATAAGTTGCTTAAAAAGCATTGGTTTTGGTTTCTCTTTTCATAAAACATCAAATATATTTTGGGGTTTGCTTATGTGAAAGGGATTCTGCTTATTGCTTATTGGTATTTGAACCATCTCTTCCAAATATTCATTTTAATAAGTTGTCAAACATAATATGTTATACTCGAAACAGCTTATTGTGTTCAGCTTATCGCGATCATATACTATGTAATTATTTTTGAAATTTAAGTACAAATTGCAACTTTGTTGTAGAGGTTTAGTTTTATTTATTTTGAAATGTTAGTAAGTGTGGCACTAATATATAACTTTTTAGGTTTATTTTTGATAGTATTGAATGTGGCAGATTGCAACTTTGCTTTAGAGGTTTAGTTTTGATTTATTTTGAAATGTTAGTAAGTGTGGCACCAATATATAACTGTCTAGGTTTAGTTTTGATGCTATTGAATGTGACGCCAATATATAACTTTGTAGGTACTTATGTGTGATGTAAATAGGGGGTGGATCATAGGAGTCTAGATTATCTTTGATGGAACTTTGTTAGGAAATCAAATTGTGAATCTTTGAAGCTTAGAAAAATGTTTCAGTCCATTAACTCTTTATTTGCATAAAGTTTTTTTGGTATGAGGTGAGACTAACAAAAGGTATGTACAATGTGAAGTGCTTTTTAGATTGGTATAGTATGATGTTTGCGTTGAAATGAAAGTGTTGATTTTGAAGGAACTCGAGTGTTTATTGTGGATCATAGCAGACTGTTCTTTCGAGACGAAGGTTCAATATTTCATCAAGATACTCAAAGAAATAGAAATTTTGGACGCGTAACAGGAGGTACGAAACATTTTTACAAGTTTTTATTGTCTGATGCGTTTTAGAGGTATATTTTTATTGTCGTTTGTGGGTTAAAATTTCAAATTCTAACATAGAGCAAGATCCTTGATTTGTATATAAGTAAAAAAAAGTTGCATAATTCGAGTGGGTTAAAATGGACAGAACATGTGTATCCAGTACCATACAATGTTTGTTAAGAAATTATTGTTTGATTGCACATTTTCTTTTTATCAAAAGCTTATTGATTTTGGTATGAAGGAAATCAAAATTTGGAGGTGCGGGTATGGATTGGAATAGGAATAGGAAGAGGGAGTATGCCTATTAGGATCTCGAAACCTCTGACGGAATTTTATTTATTTATTTATTTTTGTATCCACACAGAAAATTAGTTGTGTGCTAACTATGTATGGCAGTTGCCGAGAACGACACTGAGGCTTCATATGTAGTTTGCCTCAGATACTCGCCAAAGGTTTGCTACTAAAATTACTTTATTGTTGTATTGTATGTATAAATTACTGATAATAGTTAGAATGATAGACAACACAAAGGTTTGTGCTATTCATGTGTCAAACTCATTTATCGTATTTGTTTTGATGCAGTGTTAGGATGTTGCTACCTCGATGGTTTCGAATGTTTGTTTAATTGGCCTTATGAAGATTTCTAATGGTGTTTTTGCTATTGCATCTCTATATGTGCTGCTGCTATTTATTAGAATAAAGGTACACAAACTTTTTTTCTGTTGTTAAAAACTGTTTGGATACAGATATGGTTTATATTAGCAGATAAATTTCATGACAGTAAAATACAAAAGCATCACATTCTTTTTGCAGTAGTTAATATAAATAATGATTTTACATATTTTTTAACATTTGTGGAAAGGAACGGTGACTGGAATGTGTTGCCATTCCATGGCTGAGATTGGTCGTTTCAGGCACACTCTTTTTTTTCTTTCCAATTTTGGATTACAAAAGCCAAATGAGCCTGCTCTTTTGAAAACGTGTTGTCATTTCAGGCATATTATTTTTTGGAACGCATAAACTGGCTACATGTGGGGACTTTTGTGTAAGCCCAAATGTCGAAGGTACTATTCTAGCATGTCCTTCCATTGGAGCTGTCATAGAGCAGGTTCTTTGTTTCTGTCACAGATGAACTATCCTTTCTAGCTTTTTTGACATATGGACCGAACATATTGTATATTAAATATCTTATTTGAACTTCGTATTATAATCTTATTTGTTATCGATACTTTAAAACAAGCGTTAGTTAAAACAAAAAAATGGGTCAGACTGATCGGTGATTTTGAGTTGTGGTTTATCTTTCACATGTTATATGGGTCGACTAAAGTATACTTCTAAAGCGAATGACCTCCTACATTTGAGATGGTACTGTATCTAGGACACTAAATTTGTGTAATATAGTAATAGTAAGAAGTATTTTTTATTTTTGTTCTACCAAGTGAAGGCCGAAACCAAATTAGCTAAACATACTCCCATAGCTGATTTTATGATTATATATGTTTGACCCGTTCAAGATATGTCATAATTCTGAACCCGAATCAACCCACTCGTAAAGACATGGGTCATAACTGCCCTTATTTTCAAGAGAATTAAAGTTTACTAAGACCAAATGAATAATCCTCTTATACTAACATTTGTATGTACCGATATAGGCAGAAGAATATATTTATCAGTTGATATTGTGAATGCAGATGTAAGCTTCAATTCAGGAGTTAGGCCTTCAGGAAAAGACAAAATGATGGCCACACTACTTACCTGATAAGCATTTGCTGTTGTAACTCTATGTACCTTGGCTACAGCATTGGAAAGCCAGAGATTAGCGCAAGGATTTGACTTAAAGGCATGTCGAGAACGTGACAACAATGGTAGCATCTAATGCTTGCAAGATATTTGTATTGAAACCAATATTGTAGTATGTTTAATCTATATCATCATGCATAATTTTGGTCGACACAATTGGTTGGTAGCAGTAATTTATAGAACCGTGCAAATATTCTGTATATATTCTTGCATCTCTTTATCTATGTGCCAACGCTTTATACAAAACGCATCACAGCGAAGCGCGAACATCAAAACTTGTTAGGGCTATTTATTGATGAATTTTCCTCCAACCCTTATAGAATAAACTTCGTATATTATCCTAGCTAGCTTCGTATGTACATGATGAAATTTAAGTGTGGTAGTACAAAATTAGTACTCCATACTTGCTAATTAAAGTACTAACACAATTATACTTCTAGCCTGTAACACCCCACCCGAAACGGGTTAAATGTCACACTTATGGCACCAAGGAAACGCAAGCGGAAGACTTTATTTATAAAAATGGTTCAACAAAGTTCCTCAACAAAACAAAGGAATTAATAGGTCTAGAACATAATGACCTTCAAACGAAAATAAATCGAATTACAAAGTTTAAGCAATGGAGAAAAGCTATCATCGATTCGGTCCAGTAAGAGCTCCTAAGCACTCTTCACTCATAATCCATCTTCCCTTTTATAACCTGTCGCGGAGAAAAGAAATGCGGCTGGGCTAGAGGCTTAGTGAACATATATATAAACAAACGGATAGATCAAATATGTAAAGTAAACAAAATGAAATCACCATAACCTGGTAGCAAAGATCTCATATATCAAAAGAACTGAACGAAATGAATAGTCAACAAAACATATAGAAATGCCTACTGATTGTGTAAATATGGGCATGATCAGGCTTCGATGAGATCGAAGAGTTCTTCTTGTGGATGTTGAGTTGCCAATCTTTGAATAACATGTGTCAATACAAATGGAAACAGTACGTTAAGTGAGGCGCAGGGGGTGTCCCTACGAATCACCTCCGCCATGAGAGTAAGTATGTGCTTTTTGTATTGAGAAAGTATGAAAGCGTAAGTAACTGTGTGTAAGAGTCTTAGGCATACCTGGAGCCTTTCCCATCTATTTATAGTTGCAGAAATGAGATGGGATGAGGCTTAGCACCAAAGACGGTGATCGTGTGGGGTGTCCCACGATTTAAGAGGTGATTCTAGGATTATGTCCCACGATCTCTATTTTGGCGAGAAGATCCCAATAGAGATGGAGAACGTGGGTTTGATTATCTGACCTCTGCCCTAGTTTCATCGAAGGCCCATCGCGAATGGTGTAGGGCTTCGCGTGGCGGATTCCCATACTGGTAATCATCTCGAAGATGATTTTACGCCACTTGAAACTATTCGAAGGTTATGTAGTGTATTTGGGAGAAGATCCCATTTGGGATTTGAATGGGAGACCTCCGAGCCGAAGGGGAGGGTACGTCATTAAGCCTCCCAGTCGAATGTAATGTATGCATCTATAAGTGCATTGCTTTCGACTATCAATTTTCATAAAAAATAGAAGACTTCAACGTATAACTTTATCATGTACGTTCTTCCTATGTGAACTTGTCATCAGCCTTCATTCGAACCATGCACGCGTATTGAATGCTACTCCCACTTGATAGGGAAGTTAGTTGGGTAACGGATAAAGAGGAGCTCTCCTTGAGATATGTGCGCCATAATCTTCAGAATTTAAACGTCTCTATTAATCACACCAGGCACGTGTATGGCCTGATTCATCACATTATTTACTATATAAAGGTCTCTATTTCCCCTCTGAAATTTATCTTCTTTTCGCTGCTTTACAAATCATCTCTTTTCAAAGGCACATCCTTTTTTTTCTTTTCTATGGATTCCAAATTTGTGATTGCTTCTCAAACCTGTAGCTTGACGAAAGAGCAACTTACTCGGCTCGTCCAAGATTTTAACATACCCCAGGATGTTAAGATCATTCTTCCAAAAAGGTCACAGACAATTTTTGATGTCTCGTTGGGTTACGTTGGTCTATATACTCATCACTTTTCACTTTCCAACCTTAGGCTTCCTATATATGTAAAGTCCTCAATTATTTCTAGGTGCATATCTCCCGCTTTAATCCTTTTGGTATGGTGAAGTTGACACTTTTGCCTTCATGTGTAGAGCGTATGGGGGTGAACCTACTGTTAACTTGCTTCGTTCTTTCTTGAATTTGGGTCGCGCTAGTGATTGGCTAACTCTTTCGAATAGAGGTGGTGCTGATGTTCTTATAGCCCTTGTTAAGCCTATAACCCATTTGGCAAACTGGAAAGGCAACTTTTTCTATGTTGAGAATAGCATCATCCCTTTAGATTATCCAGAGTTGCTACTTGAGAGTAATAAATTTGACAAAAAATCTTTTAGGGACAAGGTTCCTCTGCATCCCGAATTGGATCCTTGATATGATCAGATATCTGCATATCCTTGCCATGTTCGAACCTTCCCCGACCATTGTAACGACTTAATCCCTCCTATAACAATCCATTCCAGTTAGGATTTGAAGGCTTAAAAAAAGAATAAAACTCATATGGATGAAACTCATAGGCCCATAAGGATCATGATAATATATTACGAGGGAAATAGGGATATATATTACTTCGTAACTAACTATTATTGTATGATATTAATAATGTTGTCATGCAGACTTGAACGTGGAGAGTGACATAAGTGATTTGTTTTGTTTTTTACAGAACATAATAAGAGACTTCAAAATAGCTATTATGATGCAAGAAAGAAATTGATAGAAGAGTGAATTCAAGTTCTAAGGTACGAGGGGGTAGGTGATATTAGATTGATAACCAAGGATACTCCCTTAGACTAGACAAATGTTTACTATAAATGAGGATCCGTAACTGCGTCCAATATCATTAGATCAAAACCACTAATAGTATTTTACAAGATCTCTCAACTTTGAGTGAAGAATGATTGCTGATATTCTGATGATGCTCCGAGAATACAAGAAGTACAACTAGAGAATGCTCTGCTCTGGTACTTCTCTGTACCCACACTCTGCCTAGAGGCAGATAAAAGAAATAACTTAGATCGCTAGAGAAAAGAGGAAATCTATCATTATGGGTAAGAGGGGAAATTGCTCTGTAAGTTCCGAAAGGTTCTCTCTTAAAATGGAGACACTACAAGCATGCAAGGTGGTCCCACAACCGGTGAAGCCTAAAACACCGTTTATCATGGATGATTGAGAAAAGTGATGAGTGATAAGATATGTAATGGTATGCTCTTTGGTTAATCTTTAGAATAATAGGTTGTAATTGACCGTTATTGAATGATCTTAGATTACCTTCGCTTATTACAGCAAGAGTACATCTTTGGCCAGATAGAGTTGAAAGGATGTCAGCTGACTGTCATTAGGGTTGTGGCTCTGTTTATCAGATCACTATCTTGGAATAGGATAATCATCATGACATCATATATGTAAGCATAAAATAGCTTTGTGGATATTATCATGTTACAACGCGTGAGAGATATGTGCCAAGTTGTTCTCGTTTGACAAAAACGTGTTGAAATAGCTCGGAACCCAGGGAGTTGATATTTGACTGCTGTGATCACTATGTCATAAGGCCACAAGCTAGATGATATATGATGCTTGAATTCAGAGATGACTAGAGAAGAATCTTGAGAGAAGGACAGAAACTATATGCTGAGAGTTGTGAGAGGAAGTTTAATCGAAGCTACTTCTTGTCATAAATAAGAGATTCAGAATTGGTTGCTTAGAATTTTGAGGGACTAGAAGCAGGGATGACATTGGAGGGGCGTGTTGAAGGGTCTGCTCACATGATGAATGTACCGGACTTATCATAGAAAGAGAAAAAAATGATATATAATTATCGACCTAAAAATGTCGAACCCTTGACAAGCTGCTATAAATCGAATGGCCTTGAAATCAGTAGAGAAGAGACTCAAGATATCAGTGATCTGAGGATTCATAGCTTAGTTGCATAGAGATGCATGCGTTGAAGCAGGATAAGGCTTCAGTCGTTGACCTCAAAAGGTAGTTCAGATGTTGCTACTAAGAAAGTATATTCGTAGGTGATGATAATGAGAGTATGCTTGTTGACTAAGCTTGGTTATAGGCCTCCATTATATATGGTGGGTGTGCTGCTTTCGAAGAAGTAGCCACACTTAAAGATCATTTGTCAAATGGAGAAGCTGGCTAAGGTTCTCGTGTCCTTCTGCGAAGCAAGAGAGAGTAACGACCAAGTCTACGGTGATGATTTTTGAGCAGGAATGCTGTCGAATATCCTTTTTTAGATGAACTAAGTATGTCAGTGACATATTATGCTTCTCCTGGAGAACAACTGGAGTTAACGAAAGAATAAACCAGAGTTTGCGTGTTTCATAGATAAGCTTCTATGTGAAGGCTAAATGAGACTTTTCTCATTGTTTCTGTGCTAGTGGGTGGGCATGTACACGTGATAATTTTTGCTCAAGAATTTTGATATGTAGTTTTTTCCATTGACTTTTAGTAGTACTATGAGTTCCGCTGTTTTGTATTTGATTTGAATAGAGAGCGCTATACGGAAAAACGAGAGTTCATAGCGTGTTTGTTTTGAAGGGCGCATGTGTGGCCCTTGTCAACCCCCTTTACTTTTTTTTTTAGAGTAACTGTGAATTTAGGTGTTTGATTTCGAAGGCTCATGTGTGTCCCTTCTTCACCCCTTTGCCGTTTTATTCTTCTTGATACGTGAATTTAGGTGTTGATTTTGAAGGGCTCATGTGTCGGCCCCTTCTTCATCCATTTGACGTTTTATTCTTTTTGATGAACGTGAATTTAGATGTTTTGATTTTTGAAGGTTCATGATGGGAAGGCCTTCTAGAACTCTCTTTTGACGTTATATAGTCTGTGTCTTAGATACCTATTCGAAATTTAGGTGTTGATTTGAGGGATCATGTGTGGCCCTTCTTTACCCCTTTGACGTTTTATTCTTCTTGATAACGTGAATTTAGGTGTTTGATTTTGAAGGGCTCATGTGTGGCCCTTCTTCACCCCTTCGACGTTTTATCAAGGATGTAAGGATCATATGTGGCCTATTACAAAAATGTTAGACCGTGACAGAAAAAATCAATCTCCATTAATAGTGTAGATAAGATTTACATTACATTTAAAGTTCTATGAACCTTGTTTGCTACACTTTGATGAGGATTTTTTGCTAACAAATGAATCTACTAAAAACTTCGAAAGAAACGGGAAATTCTTAAACATAAAACTTACGCAGATTTGTTCCGTTCCATTTTTGATCAATTGCTTCGCCAGATAGCATTTCTAGTTTATAGGCTCCGTCTCCGTAGGCCTTTCTTACTCTGTAAGGTCCTTCCCACGTTGGTCCTATTTTTCCTTGATATTATGCCTTGCAGGCACTGTTTAATCGAAGCACATATGTTCCTGGCTTGAATACAGATGACTTAACATTTTTGTTGTAATAGCCTTCTAATTTTTGTTTGTAGTGTGCTTCCTTTACCGCTGCCATTTCCCTTCTTTCTTCGAGAACATCCAGGTCTTCTTGGCATCTTTTTTCATTTTCCTTGGAATCAAAGTCTTGGACTCGTTTTGTTTCCACGCTTATTTCTATAGGGATGATAGCTTTTGATCCGTAAACCAGGCTAAAAGGGGTTTCCCTATTACTGGACTTAGGTGTGGTTCTATATGCCCATAGGACTTGCGATAATTCATCCACCCAGGCATGGTGTGCCATTCCTAGTCTTCGTTCCATGCCTTACTTTGAGATTTCATCTAGTTCGATGTCCACTGATCTATCCATGCCCATTTGCCCAATGAGGGTGATTTGGTGTGCCATTCCTAGTCTTTATTCCATGCCTTTGACGATTTCTCTGTTCGTCACTTCTACCTGCCCATTTGCCTGAGGGTGATAGACAGACGTGAATGCTTGGAGAGTTCCGAGTTTCTTACAGAATACAGGGAATGTGCCTTTAGCGAATTATTTCCTATTATCTAAGATTATTATCTGAGGCCTTCTAAATCTGCACACTATATGTTCCCATACGAATTTCCATATGTCTGCCTGTCGTAGATATTAATGGTTTTGCTTCGACCCATTTTGTGAAGTAGTCTATGGCTACCACTAAGAACCTTGCACCCCCTGACGCTGTTGGTAGGGGACCTATGATATCAATTCCCCATTGTGAGAAAGGCCAAGCTGACGTGATCGATGTCATTTCCTGTTTTGGTTTTCTAGGTACCGAGGAGTAGATTTGGCACGCTTCACACTTGTGGATTAACTCTTTTGCATCTTTGTGCATGGATGGCCAGTAATACCACAGTCTTTTTATTTTTGATACAACCGATAATTTTTTTCAGGGCCTGTTGAGCCAAATAACCACAAGACCTTTCATGCACTTCCTTTATGATGCTCTTGGCCTGCATTGGTCCTACGCACCTCAACCATGGTGACATGTATGACCTTTGATATAGCCTCTCTTCGATCATCCTGTATAGTGGAGATTTGATGCATAGTTTCCTTGCCTTTTGCGAATCTTTTGGAAGGATTTCTTCCTTCAAGTATTCTTGGATGGGTACCATCCAGCTATCCTCATCTTCCTTGACTACGTCAGTGATTTCTTTTTTTGCGACTGACTTGGTCTGTATGACTTCGACTAAAACTTCCTTTGCAAGCTTTGAGAAGGTCATTGATGCTAGCTTGTTGAGGGCGTCTGCTTTCTTGTTATGTTCTCTTTTAATGTGCTCAATTGAGTAGCTGGGAAAGCTTGACAGGAGGCCCATTGTTTTTTCCAGGTACTGCTTGATGGTTTGTTGTCTGGCTTCAAAAAGTCCTTTAACTTGATTTGCTACTAGCTGAGAGTCTACAAAAATTGCTAATTCTTGTATTTGCATCTCTTTAGCTATGCGCAGCCCTGCTATGAGTGCTTCGTATTCCGCCTCGTTGTTGGTGGTTTCAAATTCAAACCTTAATGCGTACGTATATTCTTTTCCCTCTGGGTTTACTAACATCAGCCCTGCTCCTGAGCCATCAGAGCTTGAGGCCCCATCGGTGAATAGTTTCCATGTATTCTCTGGTTCTGGTTCTTTTCTTTTGGCCTCTCCGTTCTTCTCCTCTTCTCTTTCCGTAGGTGATGTTTCTGCGAGGAAGTCGGCTAGTATCTGCCCTTTAATTGAGTTCCTGCCCTTGAATTCTATTTCATGTTCTCCTAATTCAATAGCCTATTTAGCTACACGCCCTGATTTTTTTGGTTTTGCCAGGACTTGCTTTATCGGCTTGTCACTGAGAACTTGTATTGGGTGCACTTGGAAATATCTTCAGAGCTTCCTTGCGGCGTACACGAGGGCAAGTATGAGCTTTTCCAACTCTGGGTACTTTTGTTCTGCTTTGTTTATTGTCCGACTTACAAAATATACAGGAGCCTGTTTCTTCCCCCTTTCTGCCATTAATACTGCACTTACGTTCCTTTTTGAGGCTGCGAGGTACACTGTTAATGTCTCACCTTTAGTTGGTATAACCATTGTTGGCAGTGACTCTAAGCATTCTTTCATTCTCCGGAAGGCTTCGTTTGCTTTTGTTGTCCAACCATCTTTCCACTCGTGCCAGAATTTTCAGGGTTTTCATGAAGGGGAAGGGCCTTCTTGCGATATTCGAGAGTAATCTATTTAGGGCTGGCCAACTTTTTGCCTGAATCTTTGTATTTCACTGACCGTTTAGGGGGGTTGAGGGTTGTATGGCTTTTACCTTGGAGGGGTCTGCCCTTATGCCTTGCTTCGTAATCAAATGACTAGAATATATTCCTTCTTCTACTCCAAATGAGCATTTTCTTAGGTTGAGCTTTAGGTTAATTGCCTGCAGTCTTCTAAGGGTTTATTACCATGTCGTCAGTGTCAACCTCCATATTCCTTCCTATCTGACTACCGAAGACTTTGTCTATGAGTCTCTGATAAGTGGCCCCTGCATTTTTTAAACCGAAGGGTAGCCTTCTGTAGCAAAAAAACTCCTTCTCTTGTGAAGAATGCTGTTTTTTCTTCGTCCTTCTCTGCCATGGGAATCTGATGGTATCCTTTGTAGGTGTCTAGGAAACACTTCAGTCGGTATTTGTGGAGGTTTTCCGCCCCCAGTTCAGCTGCGGGTAAAGGATGGGGTTCTCTGATGCATGCTTTATTTATGTTTGTAAAATCTATGCGCAGCTTCCACTTCCCATCATCTTTTTTCACAATGATTGGGTTTGATACCCACGTCTGATACTTAACTTCTCGCAGAACTCCTGCTTCCACCAACTCTTCTACTTGAGTGCGGACAACTTCGTTTCTTTCTGGGGCCAGGCTTCTCTTCTTTTGTTTTACCGGTTCTGTGTGATTGAACACATTCAGCTGATGTTCGGTGCTGAAGGTTTCTTCTCTGATAATTAATGTTCTCGGCACTCCTGTTATGTGGGTTGTAGTCCATGCGAAAACGTCTGCGTGCGCTCTTAGGAGATCTCGCAGCCGCATTTTTATCCTTGTTGGTAATTGTCTCCCTATGGTGACTTTCTGTTCCGGGTATTCGTTATCTATCACTATCTTTTCTTTTGTGTCTATGCAACTGAGGATGTCTTTCGCATTACCTTGACCGTTATTGGTTGAATTTCCTTATTCTTCCATCAACCTCTATGAGTTATGTTCTAAGAAGATGGTACCAACGCCATTAGGCATGTGAAATTTTATAGCTCCATGTACTATGGATACTACGATCCCTATTTCTTGCATAGTTGTTCTCCCCAGTAGTAGGTTATGCGGTGAATCTGACCTTACGATTACGAATGTAAGTGTCTTCGTAATCGTGAGGGGACCTTCTCCAATTGTGACTTCTAACGGTATTTCTCCTAATGGCCACGACTCTTCTCCTAAAAAGCCCACGAGGGGAGTATTGGAGTCCACTCGAAGAGATCTGATTGACGGTTTCAACTTTAGGAAGCAGTGTTCATATATTACTTCGCATGAGCTTTTGCTGCCTAAATATGCCTTGTTTACTTGTCTTCCTGATATGTACACCTTGATTACTACTGTGTCTAATGAGCCCTCTTTTAGGATGGGTGAAACGTGATTTATCCCGTCCCGTTGTCGCTCGCAGGTCTCTTCTTCAGCCTATGGTCTCTTTCGCTTACCATAAGGATAGAGATTTTTTCCAATTCTGGCTTTTCTTCTTTCTTCTTTTCTCCTGACTGAGTGTCAAAAGTCTTTTCTCTTTTCTTTGTCACCCCTTTTACCAGATGGGTTAGATGTCCTATTTTGACAGTTTCTTCTATCTGATGCTTTAGCTCTTGCATTTTATTTCGTTTCAGGGCGTAGTCTTTATGAATATTGGCATATCTTATCTTGTCTTTGGACACATTAAGCCCGACAGCCAGTGGGGGTATGTTCTTAATGGTCTCTGGGGCTTTTTACTCTTTTTGTGGCAAGAATCTCTCTAAGGATTTTGACTAGATTGGATAGTAATTTGTGACTTTCCCCTTTGTAAGGGAAGGACCGGCTTCTGTCTATTTGACCCTTGTTGTTGTTCTAGGAAGATTTCCTTGGTCTTTTGAAACTATCTCTTCGATCATTCGAGACGTCATTAGTGGCCACCTCTCTTGCTTCGACCCAGGTGTACGTTTTTTCCATTAGGCCCTTGTAAGTGGGTAGGAGATCTGTAGAGAGGTGTTCGACCAAACTTCTTGTCCTTAAACCATGAATAAAACCGAAGATTCGTTGGTCTTCGTGCAAGCCCAAAATCTGCAAGGTATCATCTGTGTATCTAGTAATGAAGGCTCGGGTGCTTTCATTTTCCCTCTGTTTGATGTTATGTGCAGCCAGATGTGTCTTTGTGAACTTATTTTGTTGGCTAAAGTGCGATCGGAACTTTGCTTTGAGATCTTCGTAATCAAGGATGCTACCTGTTTTCTGACTGTTCCACCATATTCTGGCGGAGTCTTTAAGGGTATAGGTAAACATATGACAAGCTACTGGCATTAATCATTTCTGCATCCTTATGGCCCCTTCAAAGAGGTGCAGGAAGTTGTCGGGATCCCATTTCCCGTCATAGGAACCAATATAGGAAGGCATTTTCAGTCCATTTGGGAGAGGGTAATCCTCTATCCAGCGGACAAAGGTTGTTACTGAACCTAAAGGATTAGGGAAAAGGCCTGTTGAGTTTGGGTTGGCATACGCAGGCATGTTTGGGAACGTATACATAGGCTGTGTATAAAAAGGATAACTATTCAGAGGGATATTAGCAGGATGCGTAAAACCATTTTGAGGGAGTGTGTTACCGTTTGTGAAGGTCCATGGTACATGCCCTCCTTGTGGGAGGTTGGCGAAGCTTCCCCCTATAGGGGGTTTCCCATCAGAGTTTGCGGAGGGAAGCCCATGGGCTGTCCATTGACAAAACTCACAAGTTGTTGGTGGGGGTATACATGCATAGGCATAAACCTGTTTGATGCATTCAAGCTTGCGGGTATGAAAGGTTGAGCATTATGCGATAAGAACGTACTATTAGGAGGGAGATTCCCTCTTACATTATTCGGAAGTGCCTGACCTCCGTAAGCGGAAGTCAGGGAAGACTGCAAAGGTTGCCCATTCTCGCTTCTCCCTATGTGGGCTGCTAAAAGTGGAGGAAGGTTTACATTCTGACTTCCATTTCCTCTTGATGCTTCTTCCGAAGGCCTTCCACCTTCGCTGCTCCTTTCGACCCTGCTTTCCCCTCTGTTTTGAGTTTCCTCAAACCCTACTACTCTTTCCCTTCTTCTACGGACCCTGGGAGACGCTGCTCGAAGTGGTGGAGTGACAGCTCTGGCAGGTTCCGGTCTTGGTTCCATTTCTCTTTCTTCATCGTAGTCTTCGCTGAAATACTCCAATTCAGTTCGGAGATCGTTGTTACGCATCTGCCTTCGTCGGTCCCTTAGTAGGGACTCCAAGGTTTCATAATTGGCCTCCACAAAAGCTGGGCTAATCACAGGATTGGGATTAGTTGAGGTAGACGCACGATAGGCTAGAGGCGTGTTTTCAGGAGTAGTGGCGGCAAACATGGTGGTAGTTGTAGGCATTGCCGAAAAACCAGGCGGTGGTGTTATTTCCCTTTCGCTTGTCATGCCGGAAAAGTAGATAGGTTGTTTTGATGGTTACTAGGCTTGGTTTGAACGGGACTAATTGTTGCGGTCCCACGGATGGCGCCACTGATTGTGCAAATATGGGCACGATCAGGCTTCGATGAGATCGAAGAGTTCTTCTTGTGGATGTTGAGTTGCCAAGCCTTGAATAACCTGTGTCAACATAAATGGAAACACTACGTTAAGTGAGGCGCAGGGGGTGTCCCTGCGAATCACCTCCGGCGTGAGAGTAAGTATGTGCTTTTTGTATTGAGAAAGTATGAAAGCGTAAGTAACTGTGTGTAAGAGTCTTAGCCATACCTGGAGCCTTTGCCATCTATTTATAGTTGTAGAAATGAGATGGGACGAGGCTTAGCACCAAAGCCGGTGATCGTGGGGGGTGTCCCACGATTTAAGGGGTGATTCTGGGATTGTGTACCACGATCTCTATTTTGGCGGGAAGATCCCAATAGAGATGGAGAACGTGGGTTTGACTATCTGACCTCTGCCCTAGTTTCGTCGAAGGCCCACCGCGAAGGGTGTAGGGCTTCGCGTGGCGGATTCCCATACTGGTAATCATCCCGAAGATGATTTTACGCCACTCGAAACTATTCGAAGGTTATGTAGTGTATTTGGGAGAAGATCCTATTTGGGCTTCGAAGGGGAGACCTCCGAGCCAAAGGGGAAGGTACGTCATCACCTACCGAGCTTGAAACAAATGTCTAAAGCATGTCACATGCTTCGACCCTACAATCATATCATATCAAATCAAATTGTACATGGGAGCTGCAGCTCCAGATGTACCTTACAAAGTGTGCAATGAGGTGTTGGCACCACACTAAGCCATGCACCAAATCATATCTAAATCCTACGCATATTAGCCTAGGATGCATCCATACACCCCTACAAATCAATCAAATCATATATGGCCAAGTGCATAAAGAGCACACACATAAAAAATGGGGATGCCGTGGACCAATCACACCGCCACAGATAGTGTCACCCTATTAGTGCCACAATGACGCGACCATGGTACCTCAATGGCTAGTTAATAGCTCGGGCATCCGAATAAATCAAAGGGCTCATATAACATATCAAAACAAACATAATATGTCCAAAGAAGGTCAATATTAAACATACGAATAAACTCATATCAGATAGTGTCAAATGAAGCATATACAAAACGAATTTAAAGGCTCAACGAGATTATCAAATAAGGTAGCAAACGAATAATGAATCATAAGATGGGAAATATAAATAGGGATTTCAAAGGCGCAAATAGATAGGGATCAAATGTCATAAAAATCCTTAAGAGAAAGGATAGAATATATGTACCTTAAAAGCAATTCAACGCGTACCCGCAAACATAACTTACTTCTTTCGTTTATCTACAAGAATTTCAGAATTTATATGTATTAATTGACAAATTGACTAACTGTTATTTTGTCATATGTGTCCTAGTAGTTAATTAACTCTCATCACTATATTGGTTCTCCATTCATACAATTAGTATTCTTAACTTCTTTACTTATATATACAGCCATGTGAATTCTCATAATTACTTGGTGTGCCTATAAAAATAAATCACAGTGAAGTTTCAAATGAATGATTTACCAATGATATTTTGTTATAAAATAAACTACGGTTGTAGCAATTCATTAACATGGACAACCGTCCATACTGATACCTCCTAAGTATATTGAAAATCCATGCAAACCTTTCTTCTTCATATTTATAGTAAAAAGTATTACTGAAACCTGATTTAGAATGTTTTAGGCCACATTTTTAATTCTTCATTATGAAAACTCGAGCGTGGACGACTTAATGACATTCTTACAGGAAACTAGCCTATCCATATTAACTTCCCAACGCTTACATATATCCGTTTTAGTGTAGAACTTTTATGATATCATCTTAGTATGTACAAAAGCTTTTCTGTTTTTAGTTTCACATATACTCCATTATAATAACATGCATGCAATCATACTATGATGACATATTATATCATAATAACATATAATTACGACCTCTTATATTAGCGTAGTACTTATAATTAGTGTATTTAAAGAGTAGTTCAAGGTTACCTCCCTTTTTTTAGAGTAAGTTCATGGTTACCTCCCGACAAAACGTTCGGCATCGAAAACTTGAAATCGAATATGAACACTAACACCAGATCCAACGTGGTGGGGGTGGCGACGAAGACGCGTGGCGGCGAGTGGGTATGGGGATCGGGTAGATCCGGTGACAGGGACCCTTTTTGGTGTTGGCCGGAAAAGCACGCCGGAAAAGTTTTCCGGCGGCGGTTGGCCGGAAAAGGTGGCGGCCGGAGGTGGGAGGTGGCGGCCGGATATTTTGGAGAGGGGAGAGTGTTTTTATAAGTGTGTGTGTGTATAAGAGATGGAAATGAAATAAATGTTATAAAATTTATATATATATTAAAAGAAGTGACAAGCCTCTAAAAGTTCAGGGTCTATTGTGTAAATTTTTAGTATAGTTTTGGTAATTATCGGTTCGGGACTCGTTTGAGCGACTTAACGGACGTTTCAAAATACGAAACTTGCGCCATTATTTTCCAAATCATTTTTCTGATAAAAATGAGTATTTACATGATAATATTTCATAAATATTTTATAACATTTAATAAAATATCTGTTATTCATTTTGCGAACCGGTTTCGCCTCGTCCACAATAAAAATGGATTTAAGCTCGAGTATTCGCGTTATCAACAACGCTTTTAATTAAAATGATGACTAATTTATTTAATACTTTTATTAAATAAATACTGATAATTAAAAACAAATTTAATTATTTTTGTGTCGGTACGCGTCGTTTTTTATTTTAAAATCTTGTGAGAGCATTTCAGTCACCTTCTGACTGTTTTCAGGTCTCGGTCAAAACTAAAAAGTTGTCAGGAATGTCGTTTTACATCAAATTGATTTAGAGTCCGAGTCGTGAATACGTGATTTAGATGATCGTTCTTATAAGTCAAGCCAGACCCTAAAAGTCAAAGATTGAAATCGTCATTCAAAAATTCAAAAATTCTCGGATGTTACAGCTGCCACGGCTGAAATGAGATCAAAAGGGTTCATGTGGCTTCAATTTCGACCAAGAGAAGGCTCAAGCAGGTGGGTAAGCTGCTTGGGGATGTCTAGAAGGTATCCATGAAAGTTATTTGCACATGGGTAGTTTTTAAATGGGTTAAAATGAAGCATGAATGGGTTCGGGTCTGTTTTGGACTCGGCATGGTTTTCACAAGTTTTTCTTGGTTATATTTCGTGTATAATGATCATGGATGGTTGGAATATGTTACCAAGGTCTGTAAATAAGTTTATTAGCAAAGGTTTGCATTTGGTTTGGGTTAAAACGGGTTTAAATTGAAGAAATGAGGCCGCGGGTACCATTTGGTAGGGTTTAGGGTTTTCGTGACTTTCTTTGCTTATAATTCGAATATTATTGATTGGAAATGATGGAATACAGATCATAGGACTTATATAAAGGATTATTAATGAGGTTTGATTGTTGGTTTAAGTTAAAAAGGGTTGAAATTGAAAGAATAAGTCGTGGCTTGGAATTAGGGCTCGTATAATACTTTTAGGGTTTTCTAGCTTTGTAATTCTTGTACATTGTTGAAGAAAGGATGGTTAATGATAGATAAAGGTTTGTAAACTCATTTTATGGGTTTACAATGACTCTTGGTTGCTTACTTGAGAATGAGATGGTCTGAAAATGAGTAAACGGGTCAAAATCATAATTAGGGCACAATTAGGGTTTTCTGGATTTGTTTCTTGTATAATTGAAGTAGAATGATGAAATGATAATGGATTATGATTGAGAATGTTGTAATTTATGTTATTATAACTTATTTAAGTATTGGTTTAGGTTTACAATGGATAAAAATCAAGAAACGGGTCATGGTTTAGAAATTAGCTCGGTTTTAGGGTTTAGGGTTTTGAATTAAGGTTTTGAGTACAAAAGCATGAATGAAAGCTTATGATAGAATATTTAGGGTTTATAAATTGTATAATGAGTGTAGTAGCTTGTACACAAGTGATGGTGAAGAAATTAGAATGAAAACGGAGGTAAAACGGCTATTTTAGAGATCATGCTTTTTGACTTGTTACATTGAGCTTTAGCGACTTGTACTTTGAGTTGAAGAGATTTTATATTTCAAATGAGATGTTATATTGCTTGTACATATGCTTTAGTAGCTTGTGCATTCACTTTAGGGGTTAACCCTTCCATGAGATTAGGGTTTAGGGCATCCGATAATGGTTTAAAGCCCGTTTTGATATGATGTTGCAAATGGTACCTTATAGGAATAATGTACCTTGTAATAATGATATTATGATATTGACTTGACATGTTATGATGTTTTCTTGACATATATGAAGATAGGATTGCCATATGTAGGTTGTCTGAGTCCGTTAACTTGAGTTATGCAGGTTATATTGCATATTGAGATATTGGCAAAGTAATGTAATGTAATAAAGCGAAAAATTTCCCTAAAAAAGGTGAGTTCATATATAACTGATAGATTGACACATCACAAACTAATAGATGGATATTTACATTTATGGAAAAAGTATGGGTTGGTTATAGTTATCCACCCCTTACAGAAATTCGTCTCGAGATTATTGAACTGAAGTGATGAATGTAATAGGATGAGGGATATTTGCACGAATTTTGTCTTGCTATTCCCATGTAAACTCTGGTCCTCTTTTAGAGTTCCATCGTACTTTGATTATAGGAATATGACTTCGCTTGAGTTGCTTGATCACACGGTCCATAACTTCCACTGGTTCTTCTACAAAGTTGAGTTTGTCGTCGAGTTGAAGTTCTTTCATTGGAATAATAAGAGATTCGTCAGATAAGCATTTCTTGAGATTTGAAACGTGGAAAGTATTGTGGATGCTACTAAGCTCTTCAGGAAGCTCTAGTTTGTATGCCACTGGGCCAATTCATTCAAGAATTTTGAATGGTCCAATGTATCATGGATTAAGCTTTCCTCGTTTTCCGAATTGAAAGATACCCTTACGAGGTGATACTTTCAACATAACACGATCGCCAACTTGAAATTCTAAAGGCTTTCGCCTTACATTAGCATAACTTCTTTGTCGATCTCTTGCAGCTTGCAAGCGTTGACAAATTTGTATGATCTTTTCAGTGGTTTCTTGAATTATTTCTGGTCCTGTGAGTTGAGAATCTCCAACTTCGGCCCAGCAAACAGGTGATCTACACTTTCGTCCATAAAGTGCTTCGAATGGTGCTGCCTTTGTATGGCATGGTAACTGTTATTGTACGAAAAATCAACCAATGGTAAATATTTATCCAATCCTTTCCCGAAATCTAAAACACAAGCTCGTAGCATGTCTTCAAGTGTTTGGATGGTTCTTTCACTTTGTCCATTAGTTTCAGGATGGTAGGCTGTACTCATGTCTAGTTGAGTACCCAAAGCATTTTGCAATGATTGCCAGAATCTGGATGTGAATTGATTGTCACGATCCGAGATGATAGAGATTGGCACGCCATGTCGAGAGACTATTTCTTTGATGTATAACCTCGTAAGAGTTTCCATACTATCAGTCGCTCGAATGGGTATGAAATGAGCTGATTTGGTAAGACGATCGACAATGACCCAGATGGCATCATGTCCGGTTGAGGTTTTGGGTAGCTTTGTAACGAAATCCATTGTTATCCTCTCCCATTTCCACATAGGAATTTCTGGTTGTCCAATATGCCTGGATGGCTTTTGACATTCTGCTTTACTCTAGAACTGTAGACAACTTGCTAACATATTCTGCGATTTGATTGCCTCATTGTTAGTGCCACCAATAAAGTTTTTTAAAATCATGGTACATCTTATCAGAACCCGGATGAATAAGTATATTTTTGATTTATGTGAACTCATGCATGGTTAAGTCTTTTAAACTGCAAAAAGTGGTAACAGCTTCGGTTTTTTATTCAAACGAGTTCCCTCAGAACAATTTCAAATGATTTGTCCATTCCTCTTAGGTTCTCATTTTTGACATTTTCTTCTTTGAGAGCTTCATTTTGGGCTTCGAGAATTTGAGATGATAATTTTGGATGAATGGTTAAGATTAAGGCTCGAACTCGGAGAGGTTTGATTTGTTTCTTTCGGCTTAAGGCTACGCCTACTACATTTTCGTATTTCGGGATGATAAACAAATTTTACAAATAATAATCTGCGAGTATTTCTAACCATCGCGTTGCCTTTATATTCAATCTTTTTGGAGAAGAATATGTAGAATGGCTCTTGTGATCAATGAAAATGTACATTTTGTACCGTATGATAGTGTCTCAGATTTTAGAGCTAATATTATGTCCTAATTCGAGATCATGAGTGGTTTAGTTTTCTTCATGAGGTTTGAGTTGTCTGAGATACAGAAGCATGATTTCTCTTTTGGCTTTATTACAATCCTAACCTGATGAGATGCATCACAGTAAATGACAAAATTATCGTTTCCTTCTGGTCAATTGCTAAGATTGGTGCTTAACGAGTTTTTGGTTTTTAAAGGAGTTGAAGAAGCTGATTCTTGTTTTTTTTTTATTCTTCGCTCCAGATATGAATTCTTGTTTTTCTTGGTTAATTTAGTCAAGGCTTTGCCAATCTTGGAAAAACCTTTGATAATTATTTGGTAATAGCCGACGGTCCAAGAAATTGACGCACTTTGTGGGTTGTAGTGGGAGATGTCCAATTCTTAACTGCTTCAATCTTGGCAGGGTCAACATGAGGTCCTCTGACTATGATGAGATTAAACGAGCATTTGCTCGATACGAATCCAGAAATCACATTTGGAGAATTTGGCATACAATTTCTCTTTTCGGAGTAGATTCCAAGATTATTCAGGATGACTTTGCTGTTCTTCTTTGTCAGCGAGGAATAGATAAGGAATATCATCAATGACCACAATTACAAATTTATCCAAATAAGGTTTACAAACACGATTCATGAGATCCATGAATATAGCAGGTGCATTTGTTAAACCAAATGGTATAACTTGAAATTCGTAGTGTCCGTATCTTGTTCTGAGAGCAGTCTTAGGAATATCTTCTTCCCTTACTCTCAGTTGATGATAATGATCTTAAGTTAATTTTTGAATAAACGCTTGAACCTTGAAGTTGATCAAATAAGTCATCGATCCTTGGTAATAGATAATGATTCTTTATGGTAAGTTTATCAACTCCCGGTAATCGATACACATTCGGAAAGATCCGTCCTTCTTTTTAACAAATAAGACAGGAGCTCCCCAAGGCAATGTACTTGGTCGAATGAAACCTCGGTCGGTTAGTTCTTGAAGTTGGTTAGATAACTCCTGCATTTCTGAAGGAGCTAATCTATAAGGTGTTCGAGCTACAGGTGCTGCTCCGGGGATTAAGTCAATTTGGAATTCTACTTGGCGAACGGGAGGGAGACCAGGTAGATCTTCAGGAAAAACATCTAGGAATTCTTTGACTACGGGAATGTCTTCTAGTTTCTTCCTCATCTTTATTTTTCTCAATTACTTGAATAATGAAAAACTTGACAACTAGGATATTTACCTTTCGTGTTTTTATCAGGGATATGAGATTTAGTCGAGTTTTACTTCGATCACCTCGAATAATTAAAGTTTCACCGTTGATAGGAATGTGAACAACTTTTGCGTCACAGAGAATTTTGGCATGATACTTGGATAACCAGTCCATACCGATGACAACGTCGAAACTACCAAGGCTTAATTGGCATGAGATCGATTTTGATAAGGTTGGTTTAGCAGGTGTTAAAAATGAAAGCCTTTAATAACAGTGTTTGTGCTTACTAAGTTTCCGCCAGCCATTTCGATATCGTAAAAGGTATCTATTGTAATAGACAGAATTTTTAGCTTAGAGGCAAGCGATATGGATATAAAGCTTCTATCAGCTCCGGAATCAAACAATACTTTACTTAAATGCTGTTTACATAGAAACATACCCGAACTACGTTCGGGTCTTGTTGAGCATTCCTATCTTTCAGCATGTATGCTCTTCCTTAGGTATTGATGTTGGTCTTGCGGCACTGATTTATATAATGCCCTTTTTCTCCACAGGCATGACATATAATTGTCACTGGTAGTTGATTACTTCCAGTGGCTGGCTTCTTGTTTTGACATTTCTTACTCAAATGACCCACCTTGTTGCAAATATTACATTTGCAAGTACAAGGTCCATTGTGATGGAAATTGCATCTCTTGCACAAAGGGAGATCTCCAGCATACCTATCATTTTTTGATGGAGTAACAGCATAAGCTCTACCAGTTTCTTGCCTTCGGTTTTTTTGTTGACGATTGTTGTAACGATTGTTAGTGTTGCGGTAGTTGTTGTTGTTGCGGGAGCTGTTGTTGAAAGTTCTTCTATCGTCAAACTTTCTTTTGTTGTCACTCAATACTTGCATTGGAGCATGCTTAGTTACTTAATCCATTAGCCTTTGGGCTATGTTGATGGCTTCCTCTAAAGTTTGAGGTTTAAAGGTAGTAACATTTCCTTCAATGCTTCGAGGTAGTCCCCCGATGAAAGCTTCCAAGAGTTTATCGTTGTTTGGCACCATGTTTGGACATAGAACCGTTAATTTTTGGAATCTTCTAACATAAGGTTTAAGATCATTTCCCTTTACAATCAGATTGTAAAGTTCTTCTTCCATCTTCATGATCACAGTCGGGGAAAATACTTGTTCATCAGAAGCTTTTTAAAATTGTCCAGGGATTTGATTGGCTTGACTTATTTCCCAGAGGCTTTAGGGATATGATTCCACCAGGACAAGCATTGTCAGTAAAGTACCAGTAGCAAACGATACTTGGTTTCTTCGAAACATCTGCTATGAGGAGATACTTGATTTGGTCGTTCAAACAGCGAATAAGGGGCCTACTGCTTCTTCCGTACATTATACAGTGATAGGTTGACAACTAATGAACTCTTTTAGTTGCCCATTTTCACTGCAGGTGTTCAGTAGGAAGGTGTTCTGTTGGATTACTAGCACTTGCCATTATTGCAGCTTGAGCTTCTAGAGCCGAGGTGACACTATCAGTTACTAACTTTCTAATGGCATCTTGAGTCATAGCTGGTGCTTCCGTTGTTGATGCTCTTTTTGGAGGCATTCTACCAACAAAAGATAACACGTAATAAGAATGATATCAAAGTATAAGCTTGTTCTTCTTTAAAATGATTAAAGAGAAATGCTTATTTTTGAATGCTTAAGAATAATTTTATTTAGCATTTTAACAATGGTGATATCTAAGGTTATGGTAAGATGATGGATGTGACGATGGATGGAATGGATGTATGATGGAATTAATGGATGAATGTGGTAAGATACACAAGGTAGATAACGGGATTGCCTTTGTATTTAAGAACAACTTGCCTTAGTACTATACATAGTCAAGATTTGACAAGTGTTTTTATTTATACCACACATCCCGTTCTAGGTCACCAGCGAAACTGAAATGTTAAACTAGAAACTGGATGATCATTCCATGCGGTTTTGGAGTTCGATGATAGAGTTCATGAGATTTTCTATGTCTGCTTGGTGACGAGTTTCCATGTCATTGATAACTTCTGCTAATTTAGCGATTCTGTAGCGGGCTAAGGAAATTTTATGGTTGCATCCTATTTGCTTCCTCTGGAGTTTGGAAATCTGAGTATGAGTTTGCTGAAGTTCGGCTTCCAGAGCATCAAAATCTCGTTGAATAATTATAGTTCCTTTTTCGAGGCCTTCGATTCCATTTTCAATATGCTCGATACGTTCGATGGGGATTGCATATAGGCTATTTAAGATATCCAGGATTTGCTCTTCATGACGCTCGATAGTTGACTTTTGAGAGCTTTCGCCAATCTCAAAAGTTTGAGGTTGGAACGGGGTAGAAGAAGATGATTTTGTTGTGAAGATGGTCCTTCTGAAGGAAAAATTCTTGAGGTTTAGGAGGTATGATAATTGGAGGCGGGATTGGTGATTTTTTAGTATAGAAAGCTTGTAAAGCTTTCATGTAAGGATCATCAGGAAATAAATTGGAAGCACTAGAGTAAGTTTTCCCTAGAGAGGCTGGGACATAATCCGGAGAAACCGGGGGAACATAGTTTGGGAAAATTGAAGAAAAGGACATCCTCCTAATTTGCAGTAGGTGTCGGGGGGATAGACATGTTCTGTTTAACAACCCAAGCTGTCCATGCCACTCCGTGCCGTATATTGCTCAATAACCTGAGATAAACATGCTAAAAAGTCAACACAAAGGTTGAGTGAAATTCATAGGTTTGATAAACAGTTTGAATACAAGTCATAGTGTAATAATTGTACAAACACAATTATTATGAAAATGTTATTGTTATGATCTTGGGTCACGTTATTATATACCCGTTATTTGTAATAATTGCAACGAATGCAATTATCATAGTAACCGTGTATTACTGCGTTATTGTCTTGTTTGGTCTGTTTGGTCTTGTCTGGTATAGTATAGTCTGGTCTAAGCTCATGGCACACAAACTGACTAGTGTATATATATACCCAAAATGATGTGATATATATATAAAGAGATAATGGCCCTCGGTGTAGGTAATTGCCATATACCTATGAAATTCAAATATAGTGTGTTTGGTTACCTATCCGGCTAACACAAATAGGATTCGTCAATCCCGATAGATCTATCCACAATATTCGCGTTCACCCAAAAGTGATTAATGGTCCATGATAATGAGGGACTTTTGGCATAATGTAACTTAGACAGTAGCTGTAATAGTGTATCAGGATAGCATATAACTTGTAAAAACACTTGTATTCCTGGTTTAAGCATGTATAAGTCTTTGAAAAGTAATCACATTGTTATAAGATAAACGAGTATGTAAAAGAGTTTGTAACAAGCATGTATCCCCCTCGCGGGTTTATAAAACATGTAAATAAGTAAAGGCGAGGTTATGAACTTCACCTGATAGGTAGATGTATTAAATATTCCAAAATGAAAGCTGACGACCTTATCACAATCTTAACCGGGGAAGGTTGATATAGTAAAATGATAGTAAACAGCCACGTCACGCAACCTGAGTAAATATGTTGAGTCTTAGGAAGATTGTACTCTAGAACTTTAGTTTTAAGAGTTATGAGTTTGATTGAAGAGTTTGGAATTATTGTATCACTGTTCGGGCCATCATAATTCAGAAGTCATTCAGTAAACATTTGAGGAGCTAGGGCACTTTAAATCGTAAACCCAACAACTCAGTCAGAACGTAATACCAAGATGAAACCTCTTAATATGAAGCTCCCTAGTATTGTGGTACAATATAGCTTCCGGATGATCGGTTTTAAGCGTTTTATTCAATATCTGGAAATGTTAAGCACGAGAAGCGTTAATTAAAGTTATGTCTTGTAAGGTTTTAAACATGATTTTATACTTTTTCAAAATGTTACATTTTAGACCCTGGGGTTTGAAAAGTTGCAAAATAGTCCTTGGAGTTTGCACTTTTACGACTTTGGTCCCTCAACTTTGAAAGATATGCCAAGTAAACCTTGTACTTTGGAAAGTGACATAATAGACCCTTATAGTTATAACTTTGATAAAATGACATTTTCAGCCCCTTTAGTTATAAGTTTCAGAAAGTTACGATATATACCCCTTGCATGGATAATAATTACAAAACATGTCCAAATTGCCATGCAAGCTTATTTTAACATTTCAAACAATTTCAATAGACTTTTATAAGTAAAATAAACTAAAATATGAAGTTTTAACAGCAACACAAGTTTAAAATAAACGATTCGTTAACTAGAAGCAAAACGTGGTCATAATATGGAGTTCCAAAACGTTAAACGCGTAATGTTTTAAGACTCAAATTCCTTCATAAATTAAATAAAGTGGTTATTTGTAACATTATATAATAATCTAGGAAAGGGTTATAACAATATTTAATCATTATAACATTTAGTTTTAAGAAAAACGCGAAATTAGGGTTTCGGGTGTACGGTTTTGGATCAAAATGAAAAATGAGCATGAATTGAGTTATGAAACTTTAACAAGAGTATATTTAGGATCATATGAACATTATAAGGGTGTAGTATCAGGTATGAAGTTGATAAGACCTGGGTTTTGTAGCTTCAATGATCAAAAAATGGTGGAAATGGGTCTTTCGGATTAGTATTTTCCACTCGTACGCCTTGTATCTTTACTCCGGGGCTTCAATTCTTCAAGGATTTACTTCTTGAACTTCTTTAATGATCCTAGGATCATAAAAGGATTGCTTTCTATAAGGGTTATAGAGGAGGAGGCGTGGTGCGAGTTTGAATGAGTGCCCAAGACCCCTATTTATAGCATTTCCAACCCTTAGAGGCCAAGAAATCTTAGTGATAAGGTTATGACACATGGGAGATGAATGTAGAAGTATAGGGGCTTGTGTTTTGGAGAGAGCGTATGGTGCAAGGTGAAGGTTGATGGGAGGTGGTTTTTTGGTTCTTGTGGTGTCACGCTCATGAGGGTATTTTGATTGGTATCAAAAAAAAGTCCAATGCCTTTAATTTCGACCAAGAGAAGGTTCAAGCTAAAGGTAGGTGACTGCTACAAGGTTGTCTAGAAGGAAGTTTATATGCAAGTGCCTTGAACATAGGAATAGTGGCAACAATGGTTACAGAAGCCAAAAATGGGGTGCTGGTCCTGTTTTAAAAACTCAACATGTTTTTTCACAAGTATTTTCTTTGCTTAGATGTCGTATATAATGAACATGGATGGTTATAATGTTTTACCAATGTCCTGTAAATAATTAATTACAAAGTTTATGCATTTGGTTTTGGGGTTAAAACGGGTTTAAATAGAAGGAATGAGGTCCGGTTAGTACCATTTGGTATGGTTTAGGGTTTTCGTGACTTTCCTTTGCAGTATAATTCAAATATTATTTGATTTGAAATAAGGAATAAGATCACAGACTTATATAAAGGATTATTTAATGAGGGTTGATCGTTGTTTTAAAGTTAAAAAAGAGTGTGAGAGTCGAGCGCGAGCGAGAGTAAGCAGAAAGCGGGAGGGGAGACGAGTAGGCTTAGAATTAGAGCTCCGGTATAATACTTTTAGGGTTTTCTAGCTTTGTAATTCTTGTACATTATTGAAGAAAGGATGGTTAATAATAGATAAAGGTTTGTAAACGTCATTTTATTGGTTTTACAATGACTCTTGGTTGCTTACTTGAGAATGAGATGGTCTGAAAATGAGTAAACGGGTCAAAATCATAATTAGGGCACAATTAGGGTTTTCTGGATTTGTTTCTTGTATAATTGAAGTAGAATGATGAAATGATAATGGATTATGATTGATAATGTTGTAATTTATGTTATTATAACTTATTTAAGTATTGGTTTAGGTTTACAATGGATAAAAATCAAGAAACGGGTCATGGTTCAGAAACTAGCTCGGTTTTTGGGTTTAGGGTTTTGAATTAGGGTTTTGAGTATAAAAAGATGTATGAAAGCTTATGAATTGAATAATTAGGGTTTACACCTTGTAAAATGAGTGTAGTAGCTTGCTTAAGTGGTGGTGAAGAAATTAGAATGAAAACGGAGGTAAAACGGCTATTTTAGAGATCATGCTTAATGACTTGTACATTGAGCTTTTAGAGATTTGTACTTTGAGTTGAAGGGATTTTATATTTCAAATGAGATCTTATATTTCTTGTACATATGATTTAGTATCTTGTGTATTCACTTTAGATATTAACCCTTTATAAAATTAGGGTTTTAAAGGCATACGATAACGGTTTAAAGCCCGTTTAGATATAACGTTGTGAATGGTACATTATAGGAATAATGTACTTTGTAATAATGATATTATGATATTGACTTGACATGTTATGATGTTTGCTTGACATAGGATTGTCATAGATAGGTTGCGGAGATCGCTATCTTAGTTTATGACATTAACTGAATATTGACATGCAATAATGTAATTAAAGCAAAAAATTTTCCCTATAATTGTGATCTAAAGTAAAAATAGATTGATTATGCATTTGATGAAAATTCTGGGTTGTTATAGTCTCCACCCCTTACAGAAATCTCGTCCTGAGATTTAATTGAAAGTTATAGTGAATAGATGTAGGTACTGGGCATGAATTTGATTTTTATGTTAGGTTAATCAAGGTCACAAGTCCACGTGTGTGATGTATTTATAATTATGTTACGTACCATAATTATAATTACCTCTTTTCACACGTCTACTTATTTCTAAGATTATAACCCGTCTCTTGTTGAAAGTCAATGAGAATTTCTCTAGATCCTGATAGAATCTGGGTGAATAAAATACTTCGATTTACGGAACCTGTGGGTTATGGCCTACTTCTGCTATGCCACTCTAATCGTAAAGAATTGTTATTCGTTAACCTTTAAAAGTCAACATCGAATAAGAATGCTATCACAAGTCTTTGTCAAAATTTTCATACCTAGTGGTATTGAAATCATTTGACTTTGCATAGATTCTTGTGTGTTTCCTTGTTATTACGTTGCAGAATATAACAGAGAATTTTAGTATACGAAGATTATGGAATGAGTAATGTCATGGAATGATTATGAATTTGTAAGAGAGTTGCTAATCACGTGAGACACAGATTTTGAAATGAACAGATGATGAAGGTAATGAAGGTAATAATGATAATGATTAAGGGATTGTTTGTACAAACGGATTGAAAGAAACTTGTTTGTACGTATGTTATATACTTAAGCCTATTTATTTATAATTAGTCATTTACAAAAAGAAGCGTTCAACTCCTTGTAACTGAGAATTTATAAATTCATAGTTCAGAGATTTATAATTTCCTTATTCAAATGAAGAAGCATTCTAATTCATTTCAATAAGATGATCATAAATCGTCTTACCTAAACATAAAAACATGATATAGAAACGGTAATGTGTAGAAAATGATATGATCATGAATGGTTAGATAGTATTGAGATGTTGATTGTAACTTGACGCCCATAAAATCAAGGATGATAATTATGTTTCAAAGGTATAAGAAGTATTCAGAGTTGAACAAGATAGATTGACGATTTATGATACCAACCAGATACAAGATGTTAAGTAATTAATCACTTTAGTAATTCATGGATAGCTTTACATATGAAACTCTAAAAGAGTTAATACTTATGCTACGTATCTTGTAGTAGGATAAAAGTAACAGACGACGAGAATTGTTGCTTGATGATTGGGGTTTTTAGATTGAAGAAGATTCTGATGAAAAGTTGAATAAATCCTCGTAGAGGTGTTTCTAGGTAAAAATCCTAAAATTGAACAGAAAACAAGCTCATCTCAAAGTATTGCTTTCCTTTGGCCCTGTTATTTTGCTTTGGAGAACTGATTCGCATAATTCCTTATCTTTCCACAGGCATTACAAGTTATGGATACCATTATATATTGTTTCTAGTGTATTTTTTTTTCTGCAGTTTCTTGGTCACTATTACCTAACTCTGTTTTCAAGTCCGCGGCTCTTGCATACAAGGAACCTATGTATGTAGGAGTGTATACATCTTTCACACAAAGTACGGTTTCCAGTATATCCATTGGTAGTAAATATATATCATGTAAGGTTTTCCTTGTCTCTAATTCTGTCAGTCGGTGGTAAATTATTGTTACGGTTTTTATTGTTGTAGTTATTCTATAGAAGTATGTTATTGAACGATGATCCCTTTATCACAAGCTTTCTGCTCATCCCATCTCCCACAACAATCTCACGCTTGCCCGCAACAAAACACCATTAATCTCCGGGATATGTTAATGGCTTCCCTCCAAAGTTTGAGGCTTCGAGGCAGTTAACTTTTCCTTGCAATGCGTTGAGCGTAGCCCCCGACCTTGAAAGCTCTATAAGTTCTTCTACGAATCTCGGAGCAACCATGTTTGGACAAACAAGATTGTGAAATCCTTGGAATCCTTCTAATATACCATCTTGAAATCACTTCCATTTATAGTTAGAAACCATAAAATTCATCTTTCTATATTTTCTTGAACTCAGTTCGAGGACATACTTGTTCGTCAGATAAGCCTTTTTATTTTTTAAACCTCATCCCAGGTGATTGATAGCTTGCTCTATTCCCATGAGTGCTGGCAATGGCATTCCACACCATAGACAACAAGGGCATCATTAGTTAAAGTAGCGCAGGTAGCAAATTTACTCTGCTTCCTCGGCACATCATGCTACGAGAAAACACTGACTCTGTACGTTCAAACCAAAGATGAGTCCAACAGCTCCATCTGTACCATTGAAGTAGGAAGTGACAGGTTTAATGAATTCTTTGTATTTCCTCTTTTAGCTACAGGGAATTTTCTCTGGGTTCAGTGTTCCAATAGGAATTATCAGAATTTTGCCATGGCAGCAGCTTTGTGTTGTCAGACTAAGGAGATGCCATCATTAGTCCAGTTGCCGGATGCATCCAAATTTTATGACTGGTGTTCAGATGTTGACGTCCTTTTGTAGGCATTCTATCAACAAAAGATGATACTAGTCAGAATTGAGTTTCATTAAAGTTTTGAAATAGTAATAAAAAGAGAATGTGATGCATAAAAATGCATTTTAGAAGGAAAATGGCTTTATTTTTTAAATTTTAAGCAACCAATCTAGTCATAAGAGTTAACTGATAAAGACTCACGGAAAAAAACCACACACCAAGACAACGCAAATGGTGAAAAGATGATAGAAAAGACGAGATAAGTTAGAAACAATAAGTTATGAAAACGAGATTTTACCTTATCAAATAAATAACTTGCCTTTTCACTGTACATAGTACAAGAATTGAAAAGATTTTTATTTATAAATACACCATACATCCCGTATGGCTCTTAGATAAAGCTATAAACTATGATACAAAAAGTTTGTTGCGATTTCTTCTTCTAAGTATGAAAAAAAAAAAATGACCACCTAAAGATTCTTCCTGATTCTGTTTGTGTAACAAGCTTGATTTTTTATCAATGATAAATCACGTTAGCCAATATATAATTCTATAGAAAGTTACTGTTAGTGAAGCAGCAAATACATCCCATACCAAGAAATACAGACAGAGCTCAATACAGAACCAATCCCTTGTTGCCCTACACCGCTATCTTTTCGCGCGAATATCTCTTGCGACGTAATCATGAGCGGATACTGGATTCATTGAGTTCAGAACTTTCAGTTCGTTACCATTTATATGTCCTTCTTCATTCTCGTCTAATGCGGTAGTAAGATAGAGTTCCCTAAAAATATCAAAGATATCTTTGCATCTTTTCTCATGATGTTTCAGAAACAATTTATCTGAACATTATTTCCTGAATTTCAACATACGTCTGAGGAAAACTGGGATAGTAAGTAATAAAAACTAAGCGAGACGGTTGATACCAAAGTTACAAGTTTGATTCCTAGAGTGAATTTAAATAACGTAGTTGAAGGACAGAATGATGGAGAAAATGAGATTTAATGCTTCACTAGAGTAGTAAATTTAATTATATCCTCCTACGGCCTAATAAGAACTTCTATCGAGGATAAATATTAACGTGATGTGGTAAAAAAAGTCAGAGCCCTATATAGTGAAGTCAAATAATTAGCTGGTGCGAGTAATAGGTATCGGTGATGAAATAAGGGAATTAACCTTAGCATAAAAATGCTTAGTATATCGTAGGTTCCTTCAAACAAGGATATATTTGTAATAAAATCTCGATAAGAATACTCTGGTGGATCATATTACCTGTAAGATTTTTCTGTAGTGGAGATTAAAAGAACTGTCTTCTGGATGAAGCTAGGTAGATAATAGAATCAGATAGACCCGATAGTTATAAGTTTGAGAATATTCAATAAGTAAATAAGCATGCCTCAATATCAGAAGTAAATTGGTTGGGAGAAGACATTGTTCTAATAACACCTAGTTTGAAATAAACAAAGTTAATTATTTAATAAGAGTAAAATAAAAAGTAAATTTACAAACTTGATTCCCGAATGTAGTGGCACTGAGACTTTGATGGCAGAAAAAATGAATGTGGTTATAGTTTAAGGTTTTGACCTTGATTCTAAAACCCCCAATTGCGCTGATAACCAATCAGTAACAAGCCCTTACTTTTTACAATATAGCAGCGGAAGATAATCTGGGGTATTACTTCATGGATACAACAATCATAATCATAGAAAACAACTTTAAAAGAGACGTTGTTGGAAAAATTTAGTTATCATTCATTATAATCAGAGTTTTTACAAAATGCAGGTCCCAAAATCTAAAACATCAAGTTTGAATGATAACAATTCAACCATCTTTGAGTCCATGCCACTCCGTGCCGCAACTAGCTGTTTTAGATTTTTTGGACCTGCATTTTTTGTAAAAACTCGGATTATAATGAATATAACAAATTTTTCCAATAACGTCTCTTCAAATTTGTTTTCTATGGATTATTATTGTTTATCCATGAAGTAATACCCCAGATTATCTTCCGCTGCTTATGTAAAATTAGGTGTGTACAGATTGTATCAGCGCCATGGTTATAGAGAACAAGGTCAAAACCTTAACTATAACCACATTTCATCTTTTCAGCCATCAAAGTCCTCCGTGCCACTACATTCCGGAACAAGTATGTAAATATACATATCTATTATACTATTACATAAATAACTTATGTTATTTACAAACTAGGTTGTTAATAGAACGATGTCTTCTCCCAACCACTTTACTTCTTGAATTGAGATGCTTTTTCCTTCTATGAATATCTCAACTATACTTACGTTCTCATCGGATTATATCCCAGCTTCATCAGGAGCATATTCCTTTAAAACTCCTCAGAAAATCTACAGATAATATGATCCCACCAGTATTCTTATCTTTCTACAATAATCCTTGTTTGAAGGACGTACAAGCATTTTATGCTAAGGAATTCCCTATTTCATCACCAGATCCTATTACTCCACCAGCTATTTTGACTCTATCTCTGATATTACCACCATCACTACTATTTAATCCTCGATATTTCTTTATTCCTGAAGAACTATTACTACCTAGGAAGCAAATCCATTCTCCATATTCTTCCTCAACTACGTTATTTATTCATCTCGGAATCAACTTGTAATTTGGTTCACCGTCGTCCTTAATTTAACATCTATCCCTCCTCAAGTATTTGAAATAGGAAAATGTTCAGATAAGATGTATCTGAAACATCATGAGAAACAAGTCAAAGATATCTTGAATTATTTAGATGAACTCTATCTTCACCGCATTTGAGAGAGATGTAAACTAAGGACATATATAAATGGTAACGAACTGAAGACTGAACTCAAGGAAAATCCGTACCAGATTTGTCAAACTTCAAAGAATCGGGTTAGGGCACGGATACGATAGCCATTGTGCTCACTACAGAATTTCCAATCTTTGACTGAATCCTTGAAAAAAATCCAAGCTTGTCACCAAAACAAATCAAGGAATGATCTTTAGATTCATCTACTTAACTCAGATCAACAAACTCTTAGCTGTTATATCTTTATCCTAAGCCACGAAGGTTAAGGTAAAATAAAAATGCTTGTCAAATACTTGAACTAATGTTAAGTGAAAAGGCCAATGTGTTATTTATAAAGGAAATCTCGTTTCATACCTTATTGTTTTCTAACTTATCTCTCTTTTCATCAACATTTCCCACCATGTTTGCGTCATTATTTTCCGTCTTTATCATAACCTCTAAGTGCTTTAAAAATATTTAAAAATAAGTCATTTTCCTTTAAGCCATGTTTAGCATCACATTCTCTTTTATTACTTTCGAAAACTTATGATATCATTCTTACTACGTAGTCATCTTTTTGTATAGAATGCCTCCCAAAAGGACGTCAACATCCTGAAACACCCAGACATAAATTTGGATGCTCATCCGGCAACTGATTATGAAGCATCTCCTTAGCTCTGAAAACACTAGCTGCTGGCCTTTGAGTAGTGGCAAATACTGATAATTCCTAATAGGGAACACTGAGACGCCAAGAAATTCCAGGTGGTAGCAAAAAGAAGGCTAAACAACAAAGTAATAATAAATGTTCACCTTGCCTACATCAATATGGTAAACAGACAGGAGATAGACCTTGCTATTGCCTTTGGTTTGAACGAACTGGCGGTCAGTTTCTCCGTAGCAAGTGTCAGCGTAAGACAGATAGAGCCCAATAGTCTACCAGGTACAATACACAAATTCATTCCAATAGCCGAGTAGTTCACTTCGACATTCCCCTCCAATTGTACAAGTATCCCATGCACCTCACAAACACCATTCCTGATGAAACCCCTTCACATCCGGCCCACTATACAGACCTGCTCAATAGTTTATTTTGAACAGGATACACCATCCCAAAGTCCTCATCCCAAGAACATTATCAACCCGACAACCTCATTCCTATCATACACCCTGCCAAACAAAGACTCCTACAACCTCCTCCAACCCATCCACAACTATACCCCTCCTGCATTCGCCTTTTCCTAAACTAACTTCCCCGAACACTGCCTCAAACCACTTTTGTTCCACCCTTCCCCGCCAACCTTCCCCTGTACCAATACCTACTACTCCCGACCCCCGCAAATCTTCCTCCTCAACCCTCAAACTCCCTTCTCAAACATTCACGCTCAACGCACCCTATATCAAACCTAGCCCTCCCCCCCATAAACCCCATCACGCGAATCTATCAAGACCTAGGTTACCCTTACTACCGAACAGCACCCACTCTACTCCACCCACCCCCCCACACCCCCGACCCCCACTACCCCCCTCCCTCAACACTCCTCCCCTCCCCCCCAACCCTCAAACCACATCCCACCTTACATTATCATCCATTCCCCCATACCAAATATATCCCTCATCTCCTCCACCTCACCCCATCTGTACCTAACAGTACCTTTACCCTAATCCTTCCCAAGCAACCTCTAATGTGACAAATAGCCCAACACATCAGGCCCTCCCCCCCACACCTCACCCCACCAACACAGGACACCCTAACTTTGTGAAAGCCTGTGGTAATTAGCAATGGACCAAAACGCATCATATCACCACCTCTCCCCACAGCCGCTTGTGCCCCACTGTACCGTCGCTGAATGCCTTAATAGAAGATCAAAGTCAAAATAAACCCTTAGTAACTCAATGGAACCCACACTCCCCACCATCGCGATTCACAACCCCTAAACCAACCGCCACGAGACAACATCTCAACAAAACTCCTGCCACATCAAGCATCCACTACACTGTGCGTCTATTCTTTTATCCAACTACAAGATCCTTAGCAAAAATAAATAACTACACAGAAAAAAGAAGATATACGAACTTTGTTAAAGCCAAATTCCAAGACTAAAAAAAGTATAAAATTCCATACATTATGTTAAACTGTATTTAAATCGAAAAACTCGACAATAATCTAACCATTTACAACTCTGAAATACTCACCTTATAACCTTTGACACATAAAATAATCATCCGTGTATTATAAATGGGTCGTCATACAAACAACATCACAATACTATCTAACCATTATATTCATGAACATATCATTTTTCCTTACACATTACCATTTCATATCATGTTATATAATAAAGAGGAGGTACGACGGGAACTTATTATCATCTTACTAAAGCACATCCTAAATCCATCAAACAACCAATGCCACCTTCACAGACACCCAACCCAGTCCCAAAATCCTAACACCCTTACACCTTAACTCCCTTCTAATCCAATCAACATAAAATACCCCATCCACCAAACAACCACAAACACACTTCAACCATACACAATCCCCACCTACCCCCCCCCACTAAACAAACCAACCTAAAATATTACCCCCCCCACCCAACCTCGAAACACCAACAAACCTTCAATACCCTCATCATCTGTTTCATATCAATAATCTGATGTCACACTTGATAAGCAACTCACATACAAATTCATAATCAAACCAAGACATTACTCATTCCATAATTCTACTAAACCTAAAATACACTGATATATTCTTATAACGTAAAAACCCAGGAAACACACAGAGAATTATGCAAAGTCAAATGAAATATCAATAGCCACCTAATTAAAGAAAAATTTTTAACATAGACTTGTGGATAGCATTCTTACTCGATGTTGACATTTTAAAGGTTAACGAATAACAATTCATTACGATTAGAGTGGCAAATAGCAAAGTAGGCCATAAACCCACAGGTTTCCCGTAAATCGAAGAATATTATTCACCCAGATACTATCATGATCTAGAGAAAATCTATTGACTGGCATCAAGAGGTAATAATCTATGAAAATAAGTAGACCTGTTGAAAAGGAGGTAACTAATGATATAATGTACGTACCATAAATATAAAAAAAATGCATCACACACGTGGACTTGAGACCTTGATTAAACCAAACAAAAAAATCAAAATCATGCCCAGTACCTACATCTATCACTATCATCTTTCAATTAAATCTCAGGACGAGATTTCATTAATGGGGTGGAAACTAACCAACCCAGAATTTTCATCAAATGCATAATTAATCTATTATACTATGAACACATTATACGGGAAATTTTTTTCTTTATTACCATTACTTGCATTGTCATATCTCATATGTCATAACTAAAGTAGACGAGTCTCACGCAACCGTATCTATGACAAACCTATGGTCAAGCAAACATCATAACATGTCAAGTCATATCAAAATATTTCCCATTATTACAAAGTACATTTATACCTATATGGTGGGGTTGGAAGTAGCCATTCACAACGTTATATCTAAACGGGCTTTAAACCGTTATCGTATGCCTTTAAAACCCTAATTTCATGAAGGGTTAATATCTAAAGTGAATACACAAGATACTAAATCATATGTACAAGAAATATAAGATTTCATTTGACATAAAAATCCCCTTCAACTCAAAGTAACAAATCTCAAAAAACTCAATGTACAAGTCAATAACATGATACTCTACAATAGTGCCGTTTGTACCTCCAATATTCATTCTAATTCTATCACCACCACTTAAGCAGCTACTACAATCATTGTTTAAGAAGGTGTAAACCCTAATTATTTAATTCATAAGCTTTCATACATCTTTTTATACTCAAAACCCTAATTCAAAACCCTAAACCCAAAAACCAAGCTAGTTTCTGAACCATGACCCGTTTCTTGATTTTTATCCATTGTAAACCTAAACCAATACTTAAATAAGTTATAATAACATAAATTACAACATTATCAATCATAATCCATTATCATTTCATCATTCTACTTCAATTATACAAGAAACAAATCCAGAAAACCCTAATTGTGCCCTAATTATGATTTTGACCCGTTTACTCATTTTTAGACCATCTCATTCTCAAGTAAGCAACCAAGAGTCATTGTAAACCCATAAAATGAGTTTACAAACCTTTATCTATCATTAACCATCCTTTCTTCAATAATGTACAAGAATTACAAAGCTAGAAAACCCTAAAAGTATTATACGAGCCCTAATTCTAAGCCACGACTTATTCTTTCAATTTCAACCCTTTTTAACTTAAACCAACGATCAAAACTCATTAATAATCCTTTATATAAGTCCTATGATCTGTATTCCATCATTTCCAATCAATAATATTCGAATTATAAGCAAAGAAAGTCACGAAAACCCTAAACCATACCAAATGGTACCCGCGACCTCATTTCTTCAATTTAAACCCGTTTTAACCCAAACCAAATGCAAACCTTTGCTAATAAACTTATTTACAGACCTTGGTAACACATTCTAACCATCCATGATCATTACACACGAAATAAAAGCTAGAAAACTTGTGAAAACCATGCCGAGTCCAAAACAGACCCGCACCCCATTTTTGGCTTCTTTAACCCATTTTAGCCCTAACCATGTGCAAGGCACTTGCATAAACTCCTTCTAGACACCTTGTAGCAGCTCACCCACCTGCTTGAACCTTCTCTTGGTCGAAATTAAAGGCACATGACCTTCTTTTTGCTCCAATCAGCCGCGGACACCACAAGAACCAAAACCACCTCCATCAACCTCCACCTTGCACCATAGCCTCTCCAACACAGCCCCTAGACTCTCCACATCATCTCCCATGTGTCCTAACCTGATCACTAAGATTTCTTGGCCTCTAAGGGTTGGAAATGCTATAAATAGGGGTCTTGGGCACTCATTCAAACTCGCACCACACCTCCTCCTCTATAACCCTTATAGGCAGCAATACTTTGCTCCCTTATGATCCTAGGATCATTAAAGAAGTTCAAGAAGTGAATCCCTGAAGTATTGAAGCCTTGGAGTGAAGATACAAGGCGTACGAGTGGATATACTACCCGAAACGACCCATTTCCACCATTTTTGATCATTGAAGCTCAAACCCAGGTTCTATCAACTTCATACCTGCTACTACACCCTTATAATGTTCATATGATCCTAAATATACTCTTGTTAAAGTTTCATAACTCAATTCATGCTCATTTTCCATTTTGATCCAAAACCGTAAACCCGAAACCCTAATTTCACGTTTTTCTTAAACCTAAATGTTATAATGGTTAAATATTGTTATAACCTATCCTAGAATTCTTGACTAATGTTAAAATAACCACTTTATTGATTAATGAAGGAATTTGAACTTAAAACCTGCGCGTTTATGTTTTGTAACCCTAATTTGACTCGTTTTGCTTCCTAGCCTAACAAATCGTTATTTTAAACTTACGTTACGTTAAAACTTCATATTTTAGTTTATTATAACTTATAAATGTCTATTGAAATGTTAAAACAAGCTTGCATGGCGATTTGGACATGTTTTGTAATTATAATCCATGCAAGGGGTATATTTCGTAACTTTCTGAAACTTATAACTAAAGGGGCTGAATATGTCATTTTATCAAAGTTATAACTGTTGGTATCTATCAGATTTGATTAGTTAGCACGCCTGCAGCATATGTTGTTACACGTTCAGATATACCCGTGTTTTAAACACCAAAGAAATACCAAAAAAATGAAAAAAATTAAAGAGTTTTCATAAAATTATCTTAATAAGTGTTATAAGACAACTTATCGGTCCCTCTCATCTTGGATTTGTTGCACGTTTTGCTTTTTCTTTCGTATGGAAGATAGCATTAATAGTACTAATTTTGACATTGACACATACATCTGGGCATTGTAGTTTGATGCCCTAGCTGTTGTATTCGCCTATTACAGAAAGCCAAGTCTTTTCACCGGAATTCTATAGCTTGATTTTTTAATAATGTGCTTAGTACGAGAATATTGATAATAGACTTCAGTTATATACGTTATACTGTGTCTAGCATAGAATTCGTTTTTCTTTTCTTTATCTGGTCTAAAACTTATACTAGTAGACTTGTGGTTTTTCTTCCGTCCTCGTAGTGAATTCCTATTTCCAACTAAATCATTACCTGGTACTCAATTTAACTCATACTAATGATCAAATCAGATGTTTCAGTCAAAAAGCTTCAGTAGCTTCAAAATTTGTCACTTGATCTGTTTCACAAGCGAGTGTTTGTAGTGTTTAAAAGCATCAAATGCCAAAGAAGCTATGAATGCGAATGTGAATGCAAAAAATGCTACAGAATGAAATATGAAATTTTTAGCCAATGTATTAGCATGCAGTTGAATATATATGGAGCCAAGTCAAACAAGCCACTGTGTCGTGATATTATCCCTAATCTCGCTTTCAGCAACGACTGGTGCGGGTTCAAACTAAGTGTCTTTGCTTTAGGGGATTTGGCTGACTTATTGGTGTTCTTTTAAGCCCCCCCGCTCCTAGAGAGCATGTCGTCAGACTATCTCACTTAAGGAGACAAGGTGATCTAGTCGTGAGCTGGTTCAAACTCCAAGACATGCTATGAGGCATCCTTCTAAGCCATATTAGTTGAATAAGGTGTGATGTGGATTTTACCCTCTTACGCTCAGCATACGGGTAGTTTCAAACTAAGAACTCACCGGGTACAGCATTCTGGTTCGTGACTTACCTGCTCCGTATAACCAACGAGGTAGGCGGTTCAAATATAGCAACCGCCATTCCTAAGCTTTAAAAGAACTTATGATTTGCCATGTTGAAAATGTATGCAAAGTTCTAAAATTGTTCTTACGGAAATTTCCTGGCTTCTTTCAAGCAAAGCTATCCTTTATATTAAATCTCGGCAAATCTTAAGTTTAATGCGAAGTCTTAATCATAGTTGTTGCTTATGTGTCATGTATTCATGCTTGAATTATGACTAATAGAAAACTTAAGTTCGATTCTAAGTGGCGTTAAATTAAAATGTAGTACACACATTCATCGTTATATATTCCTTGGCTTAGGGAAGATGATTAGAATCTTTCACACATAATAAGTATTATTGAGGGTACCTTTTACACATCTAAAACTATCATATCGCCACAAATGGGATCTTGTTTAATTGCTTAGCGTACTCGGGGTATCGCTTATCCTAGCGGGTTGGAAACTTGTGAAAAATCATCTGAGGTCGATGAAATTATCCGTTAGGACCAATCCGTTGATCACTCTTACGGCGCTTCTCATTCTTCTGATCCCAGTATTAATAAATAAAGAAAGTCAAATCCTTGTTAAAAAATGAGAAAAATCCAAAAATAGTAGTTGTAGTTAGTGTAATTCAGGAAAATGGTTTAAAATCGGGGCTTACGTTTTACTTCATAACATATGGTGGTGAGGACACACAATACCTTAGTTTGGGGGATTTGATATGTGCTTAATTACACATATCTTTTACCTCTAAAAACGAGCTTAAATGACCAAAAACAGACAAAAACTGCCAAATATATGTTTGTTTTGCATTTGTATTGTGCAGGAAGTGGATATCATCAAAAAGACAGAAAACCAAGCCAAAATGACAAAACTGGGCATGGAATGGAAAAGACTGTGCAAAATCAAGGCCAAAGTCCAAAAATGCCAAAGTCAGAGTCAATACTGAAGAATCAGCAGTCAAACCGGAGCCGGAACTGAAGAATACTATTGAATGCAATCTTAACCCATCTGATGGGCCGGGAAAGCCCAACAGTATAATTATGAAGACTGTGAAGACCAAATGGGCCCTCAATCAATTACAACAGCCCATTTGTGTGCAATTGACAAAGACTGTGAAGGACTGTTGAAGGCCAATCTAGCACAGTTCAGCATTCTCGCCATTGTACACACATAAACCATTCAAAACCTTATTGGGGTCTTGGAAAAAGGCCAATAACCAAACCTGTATCTCTATTGGGCCCAACCCAAACCCTGTGGGGACCAATAAAGCCAAGCCCTAACAAGCACTAGCCCAACAAAAGCCCAAAATCCTTTTTTATAAACCTTAGGGACTAGAATTGTCATTTTTAAAATAGGTTTTATAAAAGAAAAAAGGTTTAAACAAACACAAGGGCTGAAATTGCAAATTCCCAAAACCCTTCTTTATCCCTTTTAGTAATAAACAGCAGGGACCACTTTTGTAATTCACCAAAACTTCTTTTATTCTTTTTAGTTATAAACCACAAGGACTAATTGTGTCACTTTCCAAACTCACTTATAACTAAACCCGGCTTAGATAGAAAATGAAAAGAGAAGAAATGATGGAGGACCATTCTTGCCTCTTCTCCAAAGATCCCTTTTAAACCTCGAACCATAAACGTACCATAACCAGTTTACCGCCAAACCCAAACCGCCCCTTTCCCACAGTTTCAGCCCCAAACCACCTCTCAAGTACCTCCCACAGCTCACCCTCACCTTTCCCCACAACCTATTGACCCTTATAACCCCTTTCCCTGTCAAAACACACAACCCGAGCACCCCCTTCAATGGTTGAGATGAAAACAAGACAAAGGGAAGGTTAGGATTGCTTGGGAAGGCATTGTACTCTCTCAACAAACACAAACAAGAAGACCAAAGTTGTCTCTGTCCCTATAAAAAGAAAGAAGACCAGCCGAAGTTCATTGCACCATGTTACACCCTGTTTTTTAGTTTAATTTTAATTTAAGTATTTCTTTTAAGCATTATTGTACTTCAGTTGTATTTTAAAAAGTTTATGTTGTAATATCTTAAATTTTAATGAAAGTTAAGAGTTTTTCTTTGAAAAATTGAAATTTGTCACTGTCGAAATTTAAAGATTAATATAAGCCTTTTAATTCTGTTTAAACTTATGTAAGAGTGTGTTAAAGTGATTAAACCCCACTTATAATTACATTTCTAAGCTTTCCTTTCACTAAAATCAGTTAAAAAACGTTTTTTATAGAATTAAAGGGGTGTTTGGCATTGCCTGAAAATGGGTCATTATGGGTGTTGTTGTGGGTCAAGTGCACTCAGCCAACTTTGGCTGAGTGTGTGGGGTTTATTAAGTCACTTAAATCACCAATTTTAGTTTGAAAATAAGTTTTTAGGTTTCTTTTATAATTCTGTCAAATTTGAATAAGCAAAAATGAGCTTAAGTGCTCAAGCTGCTTATGCAGCTTAAGCACATTGTTCTTGTGCTCTTGGGTGTTGTTTCTAGCCAAATAAACCAACATTTGTTCTGTCCCTTTTGGTTTGACCAAGTATGAGTCATAAGGTTTGTGTGCATAAATTTTGAAAGTACCCATTTTCAAGCCATAATATCAGCAGCTTATATTGTTTCCTAAGCTCTCAAATTTTGGAAATAAGCTTAATTACATCCCTTATTAACCTGTTTGTGCTTGAATTTGTCTAAAAAGCTCATAAGAGCTTATTATGATAAGCCAAAAAGCCCTTTAGGCCTGTTTTGAACCTCCCCTGGTGCTGAGCACCAATATTAAGCCCCCCATTTCTAGCTTATTAGCAATTAAGCTATAGGTTTAAATTGCTTTTTATATCTGCTTGTAGTGTCCCTTCTGGTTTAGCAGCTTATTTGCTTAGAGCTCTTTGTGTAGCTTAATTTTAGCTTAAAGTCCTCTTTTTTAAGTTTTTATATAAAATGGTTAACAGAGGCTCCATTTCAAAGGTCAGTTAACTTAGGGCTTATTTTAGTGACCTTAGCTTATTTAGGACACCCTTAGCCTAGTGACTTATCCCCCTAGCTTTCTAGCTTATTTTGTAGCTTAAATCCCAAAAAGAAAAGAAAAATAAGCCTTAAGCTATTAAGCCACTGTCAGTCCAAAAGCTTACTTTTCTGGCTTATTTAGTTAATTTCAGCACTTAGTGCTTTTAGGAAAAATGTTGCCATTAAGCCCCTGAACAAGTTTGCTGTTTTGAGTTTTGTCTAATAAGCACTTTGGACCCACTTTGATAATCGGGGTCATTCTCAGGGACCATTTGTGTAATTTTGAAGTTTCTAGTTAACATAGTTAGTGCATGTAGTTAGTTGTCCTTTACTTCGTTAGTCCTTGTTGCTTTTCCCTGTTAGTCCTTTAGTATTAACAGCCATTAGTCCTTAGTTAGTTAATTAATTAAATTAGGTTTTATTTTAATTAGTTTAATTACTTTTAATTTAAACAGTAAAATTTGGGCATTTTTATATTTTTAGAATTGTTAATTTTTTCTTTATTTAATTTTATTTTTTTCAGAATTTTTATAACTTTAATTTTTTGTCTTTTTCTATTTTCTTAGTTTTAATTAGTTTTTAATCTTTAAAAATTCATAAAAAATCAGAAAATTAACAAAAAAATATTTTTCTTTTTTATAAAATTTTCTTTTGTCATTTAGTGATCTAGGAATAATATAAATTTAGTGTAGGCTTAATTTGTCTTAAATTCAAGTCTTTTAGGGGCCCGTTTTACCGGGTGCGTTTTACCGTTTCTTTTCGTTTTACATTCAAACGACCTCCGTTTTAGTTCTAGTTTTCTTTATTTTTCAAATTAAGTTAATTAGAATTTAATTTTGATTTTTAATTTAATTTAGCATTTATTTTTCTTAATTTTTAATATTTAGGTTTCCCGATACCTGATTCTGTTCCCCGTATTTTAGTTTAGATTTAATTTTAGGATTTCCCTATAACTAATTTTGTTTCCCGTAGTTTTTAAGATCCCCATTTCCTTTGCTTGTTTTCCCGTAGATTAAATTAAGTTTTATTTAATTAATTTTAGTTGTAATTATATCAGTGTTTCCATCATATATTCTCCATCATTCAATTTCTCATCAAACCAGGATAACTTTCAATTGCAGCCTCGTTGGGACATACGACCCGGGAATATCTCTTCCGGAATCTTTTTATCATTGATTCTTACTTGTGTATCTTCTCCTTTTGTGGAATTTGACCTTTTGCCTCGGTTAAGGGCATTCGGTCAGGATCTGTATTAGGGTTGCTATATAAGTGTGTACTATACCACGAATCAGTGATCCATACTATAGAGACTGATATAGTGAAACTTGTAGTTGAAATTGAGAGTTTTGGTATGAGTTTTGATGAGTTTGATAAGGAGACTGGGTTATCTGATGGGTTACAACCAAAGCAAGCGGATCTAAGTTACGTTCATGCATGAAATAAACTTCATTTGCATGAAATTCGTGTTGTCCCAAGTAAGCATGAAGCTGATCAATATTAGTTGTGTGCATGTCCCGAAGTAGTTTGACATCTATCACAAATTTGCTCCACTCAGGAGGAAGGGTATTCAAAAACTTGGTGTTCACTTAAAATTGTTCCAGTTTCACATTGTAGATGTTCATGTCATTGACTAGCAGTGAAAATCTCAAGTAGTAATCACGTAGTGTTTCCCAACCGCGGTGATATGATAGAGTGCGAGATAACTGAAGTCGCGCTTTGAGAGTGTTCTCTATGCGATGTTTTAGCTAGTGTCAGTGTCAGAGACTCTGTCGTAAAGTGGTACATAGGTATATCTCGTCGAGTTAATGATAGTGTATCACTGTTGAAATTGTCAGTAATATGGTTTGTACGATTCTAAGTGCTACCTAACATACACGATCCGACCTCTCTGGCAGCTTCACGTAACTCGTATGATTAGTAAATATCGCTCGCCCCCTACGCACGCTCACTTTCACGCGCGCCGCGTTACCTCACGCCCTCGCCGCTCCTACCGACACGCAGACCCCCCCACCCCCTGCTTCTCCCTGTCGGCACCAAATCTGATGTAATAAAGCGAAAAATTTCCCCGTACAATTGTGATCATAGTAAAATAGGTTGATGAAAATTCTTGGGTTGTTATATCTAGTCACTCCATTTTCCTCAATTGAAGGCCAGATGAGTTGACCATTTTCAACGGATTCAAGAATCATTCTTACATGTTGTCTATTCATCATGTATATCTCCATTATGCTTTTCCAAGAATCATACATATCTTTTTCCAACATAGGTGGACGATTGTCAGCACCCGAAAGAATTGCTTTGTCAGCCAGAGTCGTCATTGAGAATTTGTATGTTAAAAGATTACTTGTTTGATCGAACGGTGGTAGAAATAAATTGTGTTTGATTAAGTTGTCTTTTAAGTGTTTTAATTCTTTAAACTACACAAGATTTTACAATTCTTGACAAAACCGTTAAAAACAAGTTAATGTTTCACAGGATTTTACGAGTCAAAGAAATAAACCGTATAATTTGAAAACTTGAGTTGTTCGGTTTCAACAAACACTGGTTGTTCGGTATCAACTACTATAGGTTGTTCGGTTTCAACTAAAATTAGTTGTTCGGTTTCAACTAATATCAGTTGATCGGTTACAATTAAAATCAGTTGTTCGGTTTCAACTAGAGTAAGTTGTTCGGTTTCAACTAAAATCAGTTATTCGGTTTCAACTAAAATGGGTTGTTCAGTTTCAACTAAATTGGGTTGTTCGACTTCAGTTGTTCGACTTGAGTTGTTCGACTTACACTATTTCGAGACCCAAAAATTTTAAAACACAAAAAGATACCTTTTAATGGTTGTTTTGCAAAAATGCTTATACAACTAGTGTTTCTAACCCTATATGAACAAGAAAAATAAAAACTTTAAGGTTTTTAAGCCGAAAAATTTAAAATCAAGATTTTGTTCTTTATAAAGGTTTTGAACACAAAAGATGACCAAAAATGAGATTGTTCTTGATTCAAAGCTTGTACACATATATCCTAAATATACTAGATCAAATTTACCAAGATAAATGATCTTTTAGTGTACACAAATAGCTTCGAATAAAAAATAAAGAGAAAGGACGATTTTTGCTCGAAACACACGAACCAAAAAACTTAAACACAAAAACTAAACACACCACTCCATGGCTCTTGATACCAATTGAAGAATATAAGTAATCTTTAACAACAAGAACTAGAGAGAGAAAGTGGGAAGGAAGGATGCATTTTCTAGTGAGAGAAAGTAAAGAACATGAAATGCATTAAGAAAAAATGAAACATACAACCAACCAACCACCTCTCCAAGAAATGGAGAGGTGTTTATATACTTACAAGGGGTGGATGGGCCTTGGCTTGATGGGCTTATCCATGGGCCTTGGTCTAACAACCTATGTAAGTTTCCAAAAATTACATAACGAGCTAACGACTGTTATCTATGAAAGTGACCGACACTTTCGTGTTCCTAACAAGTCGTTTTATAAAAACTAAATTTGAAAAATGCCTAAGTACGACGCACTTTTTCTTAAGTGCACCGGTTGTCTTGATTTTTTTCAAGACCTTAGGAAAAGTACGACACACTTTTTCGAAAGTACATCGCACTTTTTCTCCTGGAAATTTACAGAACTTTGAAATCTTATTCGTTATGATAAAAACGATCCATTTATTGATTTATAAATGCTTATTAATGTTACTTGACTGCAAAATATCGTTTAGCTTTATTGGGACTAACATACTAACGTTTATTTTGATGTTGTTTTGTTAAAAGATAGAAATGGACCCACATATGAGCCTAGGACGATTGTGCATGGATGAGAACCACAAAATAACTCTCAATGATATGATTGAAAATGAAGGAAACTGGAGTGGTCTGGAGAATTTTGACACCGGCGATAGTGGGAAAAAGAAAGAAATTAAGGCTTTCATATTTAATAGGATGGAAAGTGAAGAGGTGTGCGAACGCTACATAACCCCATGTTTTGTGAAGGGGTTGGATGCTTATAACGGAGTGACTGACTTAAAGTATGAGAAAAACTTAATCTCGAATGAATTCGTAGTAAAACTTGGTTTGGCTTTTGAGGTAATGAAGAATGGAGAAAAAGTTGTGAATCAGAAATTGCGTGTGGCATTAAAAGGAGTGTTGTAATTTTTTTAACTTTGTTGTTAGTCCAGAGGAGGATGAGTGGAACCATGTGTGATTTTTGGGTTATCATTTCTTAAACTCACCAAAGCCATTATCGACTTTGGAAATGACATTCTTACTATTTGGCCCAAAGTCATTACTTTTGACTCGGATGATGTAACACCCCGTCTAAGGCAGAAACACGAGGTGTAACGGATGGGATCGTCATAACACATTGTTATAAGACAATAGGGAATTCACTAAATGAAAGATTTACCTAAATATGTCATGACGACTCCCGACACAAGCAGATACTTGTATCGTGGATAGTCATTACCATGACAACATAATCACATAGTCATAATAATCCCACAACCCAGGACAAGTACATTAAACATCAAATAGATAAGTAATACATAGGACAAGTAACCCAGGAGGGTTACTGATGTGTCGTTGTGTGGTGTTTGATTTTATGTTTCAAGTTTTAAATTTATATTTTGCCGACTTTACCAAAAACAACACTTTAACGGGCAGTGTACCCGATCGATGGGAGTTTCGTGGTAAGTAGGGTGTCGATCACTAAGAGCGAGAAACAATCTTTCAATTTGTTAAAACTTTTGTTTTCTAATCTAAGTTAGTTCTAATCTATGTTAAACCTATGCTAAACCTACGTTAATCCTAAATCTAACGGATAAGGGGGGGGGGTTTCAGCCTGAGAGACTAGCACGGGTTGTGTGGTGACTAAAACCAATTCAAGACACAAAAACACACGCAAGCAAATTAACAGAAGATAAAAGAGCGGTCGAGCCAAATATAAGAAAACTGTATTAGCCATCATCAATCCCATTAGAACATTAGTTTGTTTATTTAGTGCAATGATTTCTTATCTCGAGGCGGCATATCATTTTTAAGATTAAGGCGGTACTTCTTCCTTAAACCTAGACATGTAAAATTCTGTCACAATTAAACGCATCCGCATAAAGCATCCTTATTTGCTGATTATAATCTATCTTAGGGATTAAAGCAATGGTGATTTTGTTAAAACCTAGCTCATAGAGACTTTACCCACTTACTGCTTAATGGCAATTAATACACTAGTCGTCCACTAACCAAGTCTTTACCAATTAATTAAGAACATACTCATTGATCCTAAGGGTCACCTGCCGGTCCAACTAAGCTCACTAATCTAAAGGAAAAGATAGGTTGTTATTTGTGATCCTATTGGTCTAGATGTATAAATCACTATATGGAGAGCCATCCCGACATCTAGATTACTTGGTCCGTATCACTAGATCCAGTTGAATGATAGGTCGTATACAAAAGCACGTAAACAAGTATATTGATAAACATAAACAAGCATTCAACGATAAATTAAGAAATCGAGATAAACAAACCAAACATTCAGATCTTCATAATAATGGCTAATACCCGAAGGTATTAGCCTTCAAACGTCATAACAATAGAAAAATAATAATTTAGCCAAGGTAAACTAACCAAGTTAACGAATGATACCAAGAACTGAACGATTACAAGAGTATAAGAAATTACACGTTGTCTCATATGGAATTAATTACGTTGCTCGACCTCTTCAGCTCTTTTTCTCCTCTGAAAATCGACTTTTATGGTTTAGGTATCGAGAATATGATTTAGCACACTTAAAACTCGTTTTTAAGTTTTTTATTTATAAGGTCTGGAATATGGTCGATACGGCGTAGCGAAAGTCTTGGATACGGCGTATCGGGGGTTTCTTGGAGTAGGGACCACGTTTGATATCTTCCAGAATCAATATGGAGCAGTACTTTTATGTTTGTTTGGGGTTCAATGAGAGTTGTAATATGAACATGTTGAATAACCAACGAATATGGATATGATAATATTAGATTTGATGTTTGAATACTTGAATCCTTGTTAATCATTTGATTTCTCATGAAATGTGGAAATAGGTCAAAAGGCTCCATCTTTATGTTTGATTTCAAGTTGTTTCTCTATGAATGAATCGGTGTTAGCTTTGTAAGAATTAGCTAATAAAAGGATTATCAAAATTAAGTAAGAAAATGTTTAATGCTCATTCCTATGTCTAACAAACCTGAATGAGAAAGTTTATTATCATCATTTCCAAACATGAATCTATCTTAAAGCATTTTATATATTAAAGATTAAAGGCCGAAATGGATCTCTTTTATATAAAATAGTTGACCGCTTAAGTGATTACCCGTCTACTTGTGCGTTTATATCTTAATTCATGTGTTCATCTTCATTGCTCTTATCCCCCAAACAAACATTGTTTTAAATTATTTGACTTTTAAAAGTAAAGCGTTCATCTTATCTTTAGATTCGTGACAAATCTTAAGATATCTTATTTGTAAAACTAATCAACTTTTTGAGAGACACCAATCCCGTGGAATGACCTGGTCTTACCCTAAACTCTGTAATATAAACGGGGGTTTATACTTTACCCGTGTGTTAGTTAGAAAATCGGTTAAAACTAGTCTTATAAATTTAAAGCTTTCATGACACATCAGTCATCTAAACCTGCATGTTTAGGTTAGTAATAAAAAAAGATATGGACGAATATGGCTTTGTCATTCGTCGATTTTTGGTAGCGTTAACCTTCGGTTCTGTGAGGACCGACCTGTGATCAGGTAGGTTCAATTTAGAAGAACCTCCTTGACAGGATTTCCAGCTTAAAGTATTAGATCCTCTAACGCTGATGCATTAGATTCACCCTACTTGCTTGTTCTCATTAGCGGAACGTCTCAAAGCAGACGACACGATAATAGTGAATCAGTTAGTTACTATCTTACTGATTGAGTCGTCAATTCAGTTACTAGACCCGATTTCTGGTTATCACATGTTTGATTCATATAGAATCTCGCAAGTCACCTACTGCAGTGCTGTTTGATGTTGACACTGAAAGGATTTCCATCGTCACTGTGAATACTAAAGAGTATCATACGGATGTTTTGGCATAATCACAAGGATAATGCGTAGGACTCTTTGTTACCACTTGTGTTCTAGATGTTGAACAACAAATGTTTATCATGAAATGTGTCCTAATGAGATTTATAGATTGATCTCTTGGCTCTAGACTCTATTTGTGCTTTTTGGTTTTAGTGATCGAAGGCTGGAGCTGACTGCCACCTTTTCAATATCAACTAGCTCGGAGTGAGAAAGTCAATAGAAGTTGTGTGTATCTCTGATGAAAAATGAGACAAGAATCTTTTGAGAGAAACTTGAATGGCTGGGAAGGGTTGTGTAGTGCATCACTGGGTACATGATGTCTATCTTCAATACCAGAAATAATCTTTGTGATTCTGATAGATTATGTATTGACCCGGTTTCTGTCTAAAGTTGTATGGAGGGCTTCTTTTTTTACACCTTTTAGCCTTACATTTCTTTTTCAAATCTTTAACCCATTCAATGTTTACCAAGACATCATTATTAACACCTTGTTTAGATTGTTACAGTGTTAACTCATGTCTTAGTCAACATTACTCCCTATTCTCATTATTCTTTAAATCATACCTAAGGACTGCTATTTCTAACTATGGAGTGTCTTTGGGTAGATCCCTCCGGTTCTGATCGGATCATAGGACTAATACCTAACCTTAACCACCTTATGACTTCAGAATCGTTGTGAATTAATAGGTTGTTGGGTATTTGATCATAACCACAAAAATCTTTGAAAATCAATCAAAGTGTTTGATATAAATTAAAATGTTTAACACTTTGAGAGTTTCATCTTTTGGAATAACCCCCTACACATGTGCATCGATAAACGAAAGTGTTTCATACATGTGGGTAAGAGTGAAAAGCACTTTGAGTCTTTAGATCACTTATTATTTATCTAGATCACATTTGAATTACATTTCTCCCCTTATTTTAAAGACTAAGTCACTTAGTTTCTGAAATACCAAGTGATTAAAATTTGTCATAAAAATTTCATGGGGAGAAAAATGATACCACATATTCGCATGAATTATTTGAATGTTTTTCTTCTTGCCACCCCTCAATTTTACATATGTTTAACACCAAAAAAAATGATCCAATTTGTAAATTAGATATAAAATTGAGGTTGAGACAGTGTTAAGCACACAATTTTGAAAGATTATGAAATGTCATTAAAAAATTCTTAAAAAATTATGTTTAACTTTTTGAGAAACCGCATGTTAGAAGACTTCTCTTCTAACTCTAAGGATAAGCGCACTGAAACGTACACACTTCTTTGTCATTGGGGTCTGATTTGCAATCTAAGAGCGATTACAAGTCATTGAGAAAATTAGAAATGACATATTTTGAAAACATTTGAACTCTTGCTCAAACTTCATTTACATACCCGTGACAATATTAATCGTCATTTCTAGTTACGTAAATGTTATCGATTCCAAGAGACATGTCGAGAAGATTCTTTTTGGTACCTTTAATTTTCTGATTTTGTATTTTATTTTTGAAATTTTATATTTTTGTATTTGGTTTTATAGGTTTTATATTTTTATGCATCAGTTTTTCAAACTTTTTAGAAAATTTTGGGTTTGTCGACCCAAAAATTATGTCATCAACATAGATTTGCACAAGTAGAATGTCTTCCCCGTATCTTATCGTAAATAGAGTAGGGTCAATCGTACCTTTAGTGAAACCTTTGGACATCAGGAACATTGAGAGTTCATCATACCAGGCTCTCGGAGCTTGATTCAACCCATATAGAGCTTTCCTTAGACGTTAGACTTTTTCTGGATGATCAGACTGACTAACATAAACCTCTTCCTTCAGTGGACCATTAAGAAAATCCGTTTTAACGTCCATCTGGTAGATATGAAAAGATTTGTGTGCAGCGTAGGCAACGAAAATCCAAACTGTTTCCAAGCGAGCGACTGGTGCAAAAGATTCTTCAAAATCGATACCCTCTGCCTGTTTATATCCCTTAGCTACAAGTCGTGTCTTATTGTGAATAACAGTATTGTCTTCATCTTTTTTGTTGTTCCATAACCACTTTAGATTGATGACAGTCTTTCCAAAGGGTTTGTCGACTAGTTCCCAGACTTCGAGTCTGTCGAACTGATGAAGCTCTTCCTGCATTACCTTGATCCATGCGTGATCAGCCATTGCTTCCTTAATGTTCTTCGGTTCAGCAATTTTCACGGTGAGCACGAACATGCACATTTTAGGATATGTAGCAAGTTGTCGTCTTGTTTGCACAGGCTATGATGGATTCCCACAAACTTGTTCTAATGGATGATTTTTGTTCCAATGGTAGTCGAAACGGTGTCTTTGATAAAACGTATGCATGTTTGAAGTATCAATGTTGCGTGAGGAAGACTCAACAACTTCTCATACCGTTATACATAATGGGTTGATAAATTAATATGGTTGAAACTGTGCATCTGCTGCTTGATCAGTGTTGTTTTCCTCAGCATGAACAATTGTTAGTTGAATAATCGGTTCTGTTGTAGGTTGAACATTCAATGTAGGTTGTGTGTCTTGTTGTAGAGAATTAGAGAGCGGAAGACTGTGACACACTTTCATGTCTTGCAGTGAAATATTCTTCGTACAAAGGATCGAATAGTAAATCCAACTCTTGTAATGAAGGTTCTGCTATGTCTACTGAAGGAGAAACATTTTGAACTAGATTTAAACTTAACTGTTCATTGTTGTGGTTAGAGGTGACAATCTTGACCCAAATATAAATGAATGACTTTAATTGGGTCATTTTTTTAAATATTTGAGTCATTTGGGTCTTTAATTTAAATAAAGTTTGGGTCCAATGGGCTTTTAAACATACTTTTAAATTAAATGAATGGGTCAAATGGGTAATGGGTCGAATGGGACGACATAGTTAAACTTTAACCTAAATAGTTATAACTTCTTTAAAAAAAAGGGTTGGATTTAATTTTTTTAAAAAAAAAACCCTAAATCATACGATTTTTTTTACGTTTATACGTTTTTTACGTTTTTGACTGTTTTTTACGTTTGCGTCAAATTTCTTACGTTTTCATTCGTTTTTTATGTTTTCGTCAGATTTCTTACGCTTTCGTCTGTTTTTTACGTTTTCTTACGATTTCGTCTGTTTTTTAAGTTTTCGTCCGTTTTTACGTTTTCGTCATATTTCTTACGTTTTCGTCCGATTACTTATGTTTTCGTCTGTTTTTTACGTTTTTGTCTGATTTCTTACGTTTTCGTCTGTTTTTTACGTTTTAGTCTGTTTTTGTACGTTTTCTTCCGATTTCTTACGTTTTCGTCTGTTTTTTCGTTTTCGTCCGATTTCTTACGTTTTTGCCGGATTTCTTATGTTTTTGTCCGTTTTTTACGTGTTCGTCCGTTTTTTACGTTTTTGTCCGATTTCTTACGTTTTCGTCTGATTTCTTACGTTTTCGTCATATTTCTTACGTTTTCGGCCTTTTTTTACGTTTTCGTCTGACTTCTTACGTTTTCATCCATTTTTAACGTTTTCATGAGATTTCTTACGTTTTCGTCCGTTTTTTAGGTTTTCGTCTGATTTCTTACGTTTTAGTCCGATTTCTTACATTTTCGTTCAATTTCTTAAGTTTTCGTCCGATTTATTACGTTATCGTCCGTTTTTTATGTTTTCGTCCTATTTCTTACGTTTTCTTCTAATTTCTTACGTTTTGTTCGTTTTTTATGTTTTCGTCTGATTTTTTTCGTTTCCGTTCGTTTTTTACGTTTTCGCCCGTTTTTTTATGTTTTCGTTAGATTTCTTACGGTTTCGTCTGTTTTTTTTACGTTTTCATCCGATTTCTTACGTGTTCGTCCGATTTCTTACGTTTTCGTCCGATTTATTACGTTTTCGCCCGATTTCTTACGTTTTCGCCCTTTTACGTTTTCGTCAGATTTCTTAAGTTTTCGTCTGTTTTTACGTTTTCGTTTGTTTTCTTCCGTTTTGGACGTTTTCTTTTGTTTTTTTCACCCCTATCTTCGTCTTCTTACGTTTTATAAGTCTTTATTCGTTTTCAAAATGAGACAAAAACGTAAAAAAAAGGGGACAAAAATGGATGGAAACGTAAGAAAACATACGAGAACGTACGAAAAGAACAAAAATGGACGTAAATGTAAAAAAAACGGACGCAAACGTTAGAATCGGACGACAATGTAAAAAAGGATGAAAACGTAAAACATTGAATGAAAACGTAAGAAAATATGACGGAAAAAGGTAAAAAAACCGGACGACAAAGTAAACAGAGGGAATACGTAAAAAACGGACAAAACGTAAGAAATCGATCGAAACTGTAGAACATCTGACCAAACGTTCTAAAAAACAGGACAGAAAAACAGAGGAAGAAACGTAAAAAAGGTCGGAAAACGTAAGACAAGAAATCGGACTCGCAACATATAAAAAGGAAAACGAAAACGTAAGGATAATTTACCCAGAAAACGGTAAAAAACAAAAAAAATTAAAAAAAAATAAAAAAAAAATAAAAAAAAATTAAAATTAATAAAAAAAAAAAAAAAAAAAAATAAAAAAAAGAAAAAAAAGAAAAAAAAAAAAAAAAAACTAACGATACGTTAAGAAATCAGGACGAAAAACTTATAAGAAAGTTGACGAAAACGTAAAAAAAAACAGACGAAAAGTAATAAATCGTACGGAAAACGTAAAAAAAAAAACACCGAAAACGTTAAGAACTATGACGAAAACGTAATTAAAAAAGATGAAAACGTAAAAAAAAAAAACAGACGAAATAGGTAAAAAACGTGACGAAAAACGTAAAAAACAGACGAAAACGTACGAAATCTGACGAACGTACAAAAAAGGGTCAAAAACGTAGAAATCTGACGAAAACGTAAAAAAAAAAAGACGAAAACGTAAGAACTCTGACGAAAACATAAAAAAACAGGGACAAACACGTAAAAAAACGAAAAGGAAAGTTATAGAAATCGGATTGAAAACTATAACCCCCCCCCCTCCCCCCCCCGGACGAAAACGTAAAGAAATCGGACGAGGACTAAGAAAATCGGACGGAAAAGTAATCAAATAGGATAAACTGCAGAAAATCAGGACAAAAACGTAAAAATCGGACGAAAACGTAAGAAATTGGACGAAAACGTAATAAAATAGACGAAAACGTAAGAATATCTGGCCGAAAGTATGAAAAATCGGCCGTAACGTAAAAAACGGAAAAATACGCACAAAAACGACGAAATACGTAAAAAGACTGACGAAACGTATATAAACGTTTCAAAAATGTATGATAACACCTATAATTTAGTGGTCTAACATGACAATAAGCCGTTTACCCATGACCTGGTTTATACCAATTTTTAAAATATGACCTGTTTGACCCATGACCCATTTGACCCATAACCCATTTGACCCATGACCCAAACCGACCCAAACCAACCCATTTGCCACCTATAGTTGTGGTCATGAATACCGAGTTCTGAATGGTTATAGTCAGAAGTCATTTTTCGTTGGGGTGTGAGGCCTAAAGTGTGATTATCAATAGACGTCATATCCTTGATTTCATCAAAATTGAGGTGAATTGATTCAACAATCAATCTTGTTCTCTTATTTTAGACTCTATATCCCTTTGATGTTGCAGAGTATCCCACAAAAATCTACAGATCCCCTTTTCTCCTTCATCTTGTCAAGGTTTTTACCATCTTTGACTATGTAACAAGTGCAGCAAAAAATGTGAAGGTGTGTGAGTAGATTTCCTTTCATTAATAATGTGACTATGCGTCATTTTCCTATATCTGGGGATGATGAGAGATCTATTCTGGGTGTAACATGCGGTTGCAATTGCTTCAGCCTAAAAGAAGAGAGGAAGTCTAGAAGCCGAAAGCATTGTTTGTGCCGCCTCAACCAGAGTACGGTTCCGTCTTTCGACAACACCGTTCTGTTCAGGTGTTTGAGCAACTGTTGTTTGGTGATCAATTTCTTCTTCTTTAAAGTACGTCTGAAGAGTCTTATTCAAGAACTCAGTTCCTCTGTCAGTGATTTGGTTCCTTAGTTTAATCTATTATTATATTTATATCATATATATATATACATATATATATACATATATAATATATAATATATATATATATATATATATAACTAAAATACCAAATACCAAATTATAGTATAAGAGAAGTATTCCAAAAGGTTTTTAAGAAGATTACTTTTATCCAAAGTAAAATCCAAAACCTTCCCGAGTCGTATCCCGACGAGGCGTGAATTAAAAATCGAGGTTAAGTTCGTGATCGCGTGATTTTGAATAATCAATCGATTTTGTTTTTGGATTCTATTTCTACGAATAACATGCAAAAACAAATAAAGGCAAGCTAAAAACGAAAGCAATTAAGGTTAAAACACGAAAACGATAACGGGATTCAAATCTCGAGCCTTAAAAACCTAAATTCTAAAAGTTTAACCCTAAAAATGCAAATTTAATTTTTAACAGTCCTAAATGATTAAAAATAATTTTAGAAAAAAGTTATATATTTTTTTTGACTTTTATTTTATTTATTATGAATTAAAAACTGATTTAATCTAAAAATATTAAACTAATTTATAAAAAACTAAAAAATTCACGAAAAGTACTTTTAAGTACTTTAAGCCTAGGAAAAACAGAATGGGGCAAACAACTTAATGGAATAAGCTGTTAATAAGCTTAAAAGAGCTGAAAGCTTATTTGGCAACAAAAGGGTTAAAAGAAAAGTGGTGTGAAGTTATAACGAAAAAGACCCAAGGGCGAGTTGGCTGTGTGTGGTGGTGTTAAGGTGATGGTTGAGTGAGGGGGAGGTCACATATTCGAACCTTATGACTTCCCTTTCTGAAAAACCTTTTTATTTTGTAAATTTAACTTTTGAAAAAGCTAAAAATAGTGAAAATAAGCAACTTTTGTAAAAACACTTTTATTAAAAACTTAAAATAAGCTAGAGAAAAGCTAATCAAAATGACAGTTTTACTTAAAAGCTAAAAAAACTTCAAGTCCTAACTGAGTTTGCTTATAAGCTAGTATGAGCTCAAACCTAAGCTAAATAAGCTAAAAGTACCTTTACCTTAACCTAATAAGCAAATCTAAACAAAAATTAACCAAATCCAATAATCCATAAGCTCAGAAATCAAATAAGCAGTTTTAGGGTGAAAGTTATAAAACAGCCTAAAAGGGCACTTTTTTGCTAACAATTAAGCTAGATAACCAATAAGCTAATTCTTCAAACCTTAAACAAATTAACTTTATCCTATAAACTACCAGAATAAGCCAAAAATAAGCATTTTGAAAAACTTATAAGCTAGTTGTGAGCTACTGAATATTGGTGTTTACACTAAAAACTATGTTTTTGGTGAAAAGATAGCTTTTGCAGCACTAGTTTTAAGCTAGCAAAAGCTGACCTAAGAACCTAATAAGCTAAAACTTATTTAGATTGACAACTAATGAGCTTATGCTCTTAAATTCAGAACCTAAAACAACCCAGAACTAACCTAAATTTGATTAATAAAACTGACTAAAACTGAACCATAACTTGCATACCAAAAACAGTTTTGATCCAATTTCTTCTAAACCAATGAAGCAGTAATAGGGACTTTAGCACAAATTAAAATGATGCATTTGAACATACTAAAGCATTTAAAAACACCACCAAGGATCTTTTTACTTAAAATCCATTTCTTAACAGTTTTAGGCAATAACAAAACTAACAGACTTTGATTTTGATAAATCTAAACATAAAACTCTGTTAGGTTCATAAAAAGTGTCGATTATGTGGTTTAGTTATATTTAGTTAATAGTCTTTATTTTGTTTAGAATAAAGTAGCTTGTAATAAGGTATATTATGCTAAAAGAAAGAAATAGCATAATTACCAAAGATTAGGGACTAGAAGTGAAAAATAATGGAATGCTCCTTCCTTCTCCTATAAATACCCCTCTAATCATCACTAGAGGTTGATGCCTTGTAATAAACATTTTTCCTTTCCCTCTATTTTATAACATTTGAATTTTGGAATACTTTCCCTCCTCTACTATTCTCTACAAGCTTTCTTGGTTGATTATGTATGATTCAAGATAAATAAGACCTATCAAGTGGTATCATACGCCATTAGAGAATACGAGTGAGTCAATTTGTGAGTTTTTTCCACGTCCGAGAACGATATGATGAAATTCGGTGGATTCGGTTGACGTATTTGAGCTCTCAATTAGCGTTTTGGAAGCGGTTTCGAATAATTGAGCTATTTCGTTATGGATTTAGTGATGGATTACCGTGTTTCAGCATTCTCGAAAGTGTATTAGTATTCTCGGATCATTTCTTTACATTTTCGAAAGATTGAGCATCACTATTAGTTTAATTTCGGTAGAAAAGTGTTGCAATAGATATATACGTTTTCTCAGTTCTATCAAAAAACGTATATTAGGCAGTTTTGATAAACTCGGTTTTCTATCGAGTTTAATTAGTGTTCATACTTTTCGGTTTTATCGAAAAGTGTGACTCAGGATTTAGTGATTTGATCTCGGAAATTCGATTACAAACGTGATTACACATTACAAGTTCACGGTTTTATCGTGAAATTGGACTTTTGAAAGATAAATTCGGTACTGACTAAACTTGGACTTCAAATTCGGTTTTATCGAATTTGTCGTTATATGTGTTCTGGATTTTTCAGTTATCATAAATTTCGGTTTTATCGAGTTTGTGGTTACTATTAATCCATAAAAATCGATTTCTAGTTCATAGCATTTCCGAGTTTAAAACATTTTTAAGTGTACCGAGTTTGTTAGTATTTTTTCCGAGTTTAGTTCTGTTCGAGAAGTTTACCGAGTTTCAGACTACTTGTTATCCGAGAACAGTGTTGTCCGAGTTCTACAATTGTTACCGAGTTTGGAAATATTCTCACAAATATCACTCATTTTCGTCTACAAAGATCCAATCTTTGAATCATAAAAAATGTCAACATCCAAAACATATCAACAATCCCTTGCTGATGCCGGTTCTGAGACTAGGCCTCCCATGCTTGAAAGGGGTAGTTATATACCGTGGGCAAGTAGATTTAGACGATACATAAATCGAAAGAGGGAAAACCGAAAGTGGCTTAACAAAGCGCTTGATGAAGGTCCTTATCAGTTTGAGATGTTCATTCCTAACAACTCCACAGTTCTGAAATTGCAAACTGCTGAGGATTTACAAGGAGATGCGTTATTGCATTATGATGCTGAGATGGAGCTCATGAATCTGATTCTTCTTTCTATTCCAAATGACATTTATAATTCTGTGGATGCTTGCACTTCGGCTAAGGACATGTGGAAAAGAGTTGAACGTCTTATGAGGGGAACTATACAAAACAAAGTTGATTGAGAAACTCATTTTACAAACGAATTTAATCAGTTTGTTGCTAAACCAGGGGAAGCACTTGTTTCAGTTTACAATCGTTTTGCTCAGTTAATGAACGATTTGGAAAGAAATGACATGCATTTTCTAATTGTTACAATTAACACAAAGTTTCTGAATAGCTTACAACCGGAATGGTTGAAATATGTTACCCAAGTTCGTCTTGCTAAACGTTTGACAGTGGATACGTTTGATGATCTTTTTTATTACCTTCAGCAATTCGAGAAACTGGTTAATGTCTCAAGAGCAAAAAAGTTAGAAAAATCTCATGATCCTTTGGCTCTCGTAGCACACACGGGTTCATCTTCCAGAAATACATCGTCTTATTATGTGACACATCCTACATCTGTGGTTGATTATGAAGATGAATACCAGCAGGATGATGTTCACACCGATTCTGAAGATCCTCTAACATCTGTAATGTTGTTACTTGCTCGAGCCATTACTCAAAATTTTTCTACTCCAACAAGTCTTTGCACTTCATCCAATACCAGAAACCAAGCAATCATTCAAGATGACAGGGTGAATATTCAAAGCAGGAACTCTGGTAATGCTGGAAGAAATAATAGACGAGCTTATGTTCAGGAGGAAATCGTATAGGGATCGAATGCTCCAAATGAGACCGGAAATGTTCAAAGGACTCTTCGAACCTCGTCTTCAGGAAACACTTTAAGTGTTCAATGCTACAACTATAGTGGAAAAGGACATTATACTAGGAATTATCCAAAGCCAAAAGTTCGGGACTCAAAATTCTTCATGAAACAAATGTTGCTGGCAAAATAGGATGAAGCTGGAGTAATTCTTACTGATGAGCAGAATGATTTTCTCTTTGTTGATGCTTCAAGGATGTAAGAAATTGAAGAACTCAGTGCAAACATATGCTTAATGGCCAGAATTCAACCAGCTGATAACACTTCTGATGCTGGGCCAAGCTATGATTCTGCATTTATAAGTGAGGTACAATCTTAATAAAGAACAAATGTATCCAACACATACTAAAATTATTAACAGTACTATTGGTGATGATTAAATTGATAGCGATATTATATTTGATTCACCTAATGGGAATATTAATAGTGGCAGTATTGAAAAAGATACACATGTTCCTGATCTATGTGCGTTAGAGCAACTAGCTAGAAATGCATATCAGGAAGCTAAAAAACAACAAATATTTGCTCAAAAAGTTCAAAAACAAAACACTACTTTGACTAGTCAACTTGAGTTGTATAAGGAAAGGGTTCGGGTTTTGGAAAACATAAACGGGGATAATAATTATCTCAACGAATATCTTGAGGACGATAAACGAGCAAAACATTTTAGTCAACAAGCCTATTCTTAATTTGTTCGTGATCGAGATATCATTCTAGATCTAGAAAAATAACGAGATAAATTAGATTTAGATGTTAAAGATTACAAACCCCAAAATGAGGAACTTTAAAAGACTCATTCAATTTTAAAAAGACAAATGAGTGAAAATGAGGATAAATAGCGTGACACTATTCTAGATCTTGAGGCCAAACTGACAAAGAATGTTGATATAATTTTAAAACTTGGCAATTCCTTACAAGGAATGTTTATGCTTGGACCAAAGCCATTATCTGTGTATGCTCATCAATTAAAACATGCTTTGGGGGTACCCGAATCCTTATACACTCAAGCAAGTAATTTCTCAATGTCAAAAGTTATATCTTGCCTCTAGTTTAGGTAATTTAGAGATTTCTTTGAATGTTAGAGATACTGAGGACACTCTTGATGATGCTTCCAAAAGTCAACAAAAAGTGTACGAAAAAATGAATGATCCAATTGCTGTTGCAAATAAACAGAATTGTTGGACAATTGATTATGCACAAATAAATGCTCTTTTTATAGACTTTGTTCCTCAAAAAGAGCTTTCCGCTGAGCAAAAATATTTTCCATCTTCTTTTATTCCTTCTGACAAGATTTCAAATGCAACTCCTTCTATCCCGGCATCAATGCTGAGTGAGTCACCTTTGATCATTGAATTGGATAAAATAAAAAATTGTTTTAAAAAGTTGTCTGAGTTAATTCAAAAGAACTATAAAAGAGAAAGCATTTTTTACACATCACCTA
>BQNB010000865.1:0-70312 GCA_026074375.1 Tanacetum coccineum | reverse complement strand
GTGTTCCTGACATAGTTATCAACAACGAGGTATCACAATCACATTATTTTTTTAACATCCTCTTTTAAATGATTTACTAACTAAACTTAGCTTTGAGCATAAATATTTATGTTGAACTGTATCTAGCCCATTTGTAAACATATTTGCAACTTGATTTGTAGTATCCCTTTTTTGTTTCAACAACTTAAGCCAAAACTTTCTTCAACAAGTCAAGCTATTACTTGCAGCGATTGGGATTTGAATACACAACCTATTCATTAGTTCTCTTTAAGGGTTGTCCTGACACCGATATAGAAATCGATTTTTGGCATGGATAAAACCAGGTAGGTGGCGGGGGGTCACACAAAACTTGTGGATTTTTGCGACGTAAAGTTTATTTTGTATGATAAGTAATTTTCTCCTAAGAGCAAAGCGTTCAGTCACACACACCCTATGCGTTAGTCTGATATGGCCTCGCGTTGGGTTGCGTTACTGCACCGGAGGTGCACGTTGGTTTGAGGGCGTTGGCCTAACCAACGAGCATTGGTTGCAATTTCTTTTCTCTTTTTCTTTAATTCAAAATTCGAATATAACGGCTAGTTTGGGTTAAAAAAATTAATATCCGTACAAAAATAACGGTCACTTTTTCAATTTATTTCATCCTCACTTTCCATATATATATATATATATATATATATATATATATATATATATATATATATATATATCACATTTTTAACACACACAAATCAAATACTTCACATTCAAATCATATAGCTAAAAAATGTCTCAACCTTCACATCCAAATGATATTTGGTTCAATTCTTACCACGGGGTGCCTCAAAACTCAAACTCGTCATCTTCTTCAAATCCCGCAACACTTTCATCTCAACATTCAATATTGTCCTCATAATGTCCCCCGTTTGGTACCAAGTATATTCCAAATCTCACACAAATCCAATTTCATCAACAAACATCTTCAACAAATCACACCACAATATTATCAAAACCAACCACTGTCACAACAACAAAACCCAACCGATCCACCACATAAGACGCTCCACCCCCCCCCCCCCCCCCCCCATAAAAAAAAGCATCGTCATCCGACAACCCAGACACAAAAAATTCCACGTTTAGACGACCAAGATAGGAACTTACTAGCTACGTGATATTTCAGTTTTTTGAGGATCCAAATAAAAATAAATAAAAATTGAAATTATAATTACATTATGAAAAAAAAATAATAATATATAAAATATCTAATAATATAAATAAATTTAAAATAAAAATAAATATAATAAATAAAAAATAAAATATAAAAAATAATATTATATAAAAAAAATAAATAATAATATAAACAAAAAATAAATATAAATATATTATATAATAAATATTAAAATAATAAAAAAATATAAAATATTATTTTATGATTAATATAAAAAAAAATTTAAATAAAATATTTATATAATAAAAAATTATAAAGATACATAATAAAAAATAAGTAAAAAAATAAAATAAATACAAAATAAAATAATAATAATAAAATAAAAAATATAAATTAATAATAATAATTATAAAAATTAAATAAAATTCATAAAAATATAAGATAATAAATATAATAATAAATAAAATAATAATTAACAAATTAAAAAAAAAAATAAAAAAAAATAAAAAAATAAAAAAGATAATAAATAAAAATATCAAATAATATATGATTTAATAATATAAATAAAATATAATTAAAAAATATAAAATGATATATAAAATAATATAAAAATAAATAAAATAAAAAAAATATTTATAAATAAATAAAAATTTAAATAATAAAAATAAAATAAAAATAATAATCAATAAAATAAAAAAAAAATATATAATAAATAAAAATTATTAATAAAAAAATAAAATAATAATAAAAGTATAAAAAAAATATAAATTAAATAAAATTATATATAATTATATAAATAAAATAAAATTAATAAAAATAAATAAATTATAAAATAAAATTAATTAATAAAATATATAATAATATAAAAAAAAAAATAAATAAAAAAAATATAAAATTAATAATAAAATAATAAAATTAAATAAAAAGTAATAAAATAATATAATAACTAATAAAAGAAAAATTTAATAAGTAATATAAATATAAAAAAAAATAGAATAATATTAATATAAAAATAAATAAATAAAAAATAATATTAATAAAATTATAATATATAATATATATAATAATTAATAAAATTTGAATAAAAATTATATTTAATAATTAAATAATAATTAGAAATAAAAAATAAAATAACATAAAAAATAAAATAAATAAAACAATATAAATAATTAATAAAAAAAATAAAAAAATAAAATAAATAAAAAAAATAATAAAAATTAAAATATAAAAATTTAATAAATTATAAATAATATAAAAAAAATACTTTAATAATAATAAATTAATAAATAAAAATATATAAATATAAACATAAAAAAAAAAATATATAAATATAATTAATTTAATAATTAAATATATAATAAATAAATAAAAAATATAATAATTTATAATTATAATAAATAATTAATAAAAATATAAAATAAAAATAATATAATAATAAAATAAATATAAATAATAAATATAAAAAAAATAAAATTAAAAAAATATAAAAATTAAAAATAATAATAATAATAATAAAATATAAATAATAATTTTAAAAAATATATATTAAAAAAAAAAATAATTAAAAATAATAAAAAATAATAATAAAAATAAAAAAAAGAAAAAAATAATAAAAAATATAATCTAAAAAATATATATTAAAAAAAAATAAAATAAAAATTATAAAAAAAATTAAATAAAAATATAAATAAAAACCAAATAAAAATATATATAATATAAAAATATTAGTAAAGTATAATAATAAATAATAAATAAAAAAAATAAAAATTAATATAATAATAAATTAAAAAAAAAAATTAAATAATAATAAAAAGATAATAAAATTATATAAAATAAAAAAATAAAATTAAAAATAATATTAAAAAATAAAAAAAATATAAAAAAATTAAATAAATATAATGATAATAAAGAATAGATATTATAATAAAATAAAATAAATAAAATATAATTATAATAATAATAAACTAAAAATAATATAACTAATATAAAAAATAAAATTAAATAATTAAAAAAGAATTAAAAATATAAAATAAGAATATAATTAATAAAAAAATTAATAATAATTAAAAAAAAATATAATTCATAATATTAAAATAAAAAAAAAATTATATTTTAAATAAAAATAAATATTATTAACATAATAGATAAAATAAAAAAAATATAAGAATTCTAAATTATATTAAAAAAAAATATTAAAAAAAAAAATAAGTAAATTAAATTTATAAATAAATAATATATAAATCTATAAATAAAAAATTTAAATATAAATATATAAATAATTAAATAATAATATAATTTTATAAATAAATTAAAATAAAAATAAATATTATAATAATAAATAAAAAATAATAAATAATAAAAATAAAAAATATAAAAAATAAATTTAATATTTATATAAAAAAATAAATAAAATTAAAGATACAATAAATAAATAAAAAAATATTAATATTATAATATAAATAAAATTATAAAAAGAAAAAATAAAAAAATAATAAAATTAATAAATATAAAAATAAATAAATAATAAATAATATAAAAAAAAAATAAAAATAAATAATATAAAATAAAAATAATAAAATATAACTTATAAATAATATAAATAATAAAAATAATAAAAAAAAAATAAAAAAAAAAAAATATAAATAAAAAATAAAATATAATATTAATATTATATAAATATATAATTAAATAAAAAAAAATAAAATTAATAAATATATAAAAAATTATATAAAATAAAAAATTAATAACAAATAATATAATAAATAAAATAATATAATAAAACATAAATATAAATTATTAAAAAATAATATAAAAAAATTAATAAAAAAATATATAATATAAAATAAAAATATAAATAAAATAAATAAAATAAAATAATATAATAATATAAAAATAATAAGAATAATAAAAATATAAAATTTATAATAAAAAAAGAAAAAAAAAAACAAATTAATATATAATTAAAATAAAAATATTAAATAATAAAAAAAAAATAAATAATAAAATAAAAAATTTACCAAAAATAAAAATATTAATAATTAAATATAATAATAATAAAATTATATTAAATAAAAATTTTAAAATATTAAATAATTAATTAAAAATTAATAACTAATATTAAAATATTAAATATATAAAAAATAATAAAATAAATAATAAAAATAAATAAAATAATAAAAAAATATGTATAACATAAAGATACAACATTTAATTAAAAAAAAGCATAAATAATTTAAATACATCTATTAAATAATACAATAAAAACATATTGATAAAATTAAAAAATAATAATATAATAAAAAATAAGATAAAAAAAATAATAAAAATGAATATAAATAAAAATATAACAAATATAATAATATTATATGCAATATATAAATTATTAAAAAATACATTATCAATAATATAAAATTAATATAAATTAAAAATATAATAAAAATAAAATAAAATATATAAAAAAAAAAAGTATGATATAAAAGAATAAGAATAAATATAAAAGAATAATATAGTAAACAAAAAATAGGAATCACAGATAAATAATAGATATATAATAATAGTAAACTATAATTATAAATATATAAACTAATAAGATACATAAATAATTAAATAAAAATGAAGCGATCTATATAAAAAAGAATAATATAAAAATATAAATAAATTAATTCATTAATAATAATTAGAAAATAATAAAAAAAAAATAATATTATAATATATAATTTACTGACACTAAATAAGAATAATAAATATCTGAATAAAATATAAAAATATTAAATTATTTTAGACTAATTACAACAATAAAAAATAAAAATAATATTAATAAATAAATTAAAAATAAATATAATAAATAAAAATAAATAATAAAATAATTAATAAATTAAAAAAAAATAAATAAAATATTATATAATATGATTAAATAATAAAAATAAAATTATAAATAAAATATAAATATTTTAAATAAAATAATAAATTAATAAATATAAAAATAAGAAATCATAAGTACTAAGAAATAAATTTAAATTGATAAATATAGTTACTGAAAATATATAATAATAAAGAAAATAATAAAAACATACATTAAATATTATATTTATATATATTATAAAATAAATAAAAATAAAAAAATATAAATTATAATGCGATTTTTTGATAAAAACATTAATTCATATATAAAATCATTATAAAAAATAATCTATTCAACAATAATAATAAATACACAATTATACAAATAAATATAAATATTTATAAAAATAACTAATTAATCATAATAAATAAAAAATAAATTAAATAAACAAAATAATTAAATTAAATAAATATTTATATATATAATAAAAATTAAAATAAAAATAAAATAAAAAATAAAATATATATATAAATTAATAAAATATTAAATAAATAAAATAAATAAAAAAAATTAAAAATATTAAAATATATATAATAAAATTAATAAATAATAAATTATTTAAAAGTAAAAATAATAATAAAAATTAAAAATATTAAATAAAAAATAAAGAAAAAAAAAATGAATAAAAAATAATAAAATATAATAATAAAAAAATAAAATTAAAATAAATATTATAAAATAATAAATAATCCAAATAAATAAATAATATATTAAAAATAATAATAATATTATATATATATAATAAACCTATACAATAATAAACATAATTAAAAAATAATAAATAAAAATAAAATAATTAAAAAAAAAAATAAATAATATAAATATATAATTATAATAACTAACATAAATAAAAAACTTAATATAAAAATATAATAATTGATGTAAAAAATTAACATATTATAAAAAACATAAATAAAAAAAAAATAAAAATATAATAAAAATAAACTAATAAATCTAAATAAAATATAAAAAATAAATAAAAAATATAAAAAAACATTAAATTATAAAAATAAAAATAAAAAAAAAAAAAAAATAAAAATGAATTTAAACAATATTAATAAAATATAATATTTAATACAAAATAAAATAAATATACAGTAACATATTAAAATGTAGATAATATAATAATTATAAAATAATAATCAAACTAATATTAAATAAATTAAATATATATAATAAAAATATTTAAAATATAAATAAATAAATAAAAAATAAAAAATATAAATAAATATATAATTAATATTTAAAATAAAATTAAAAATAAAAAACAATTTAAAATTATCAATTATAATAAATTATAAAAATAAAAATAATATTAATATAATACATATAAAAAAAAACTAAAAATATATAATATATAAATATAAATTTTAAAAATAAATAATTATATATAAATTAAATTAAATAAATAAATATATAATAATAAAATAAATAATAATTAAAAAAAAAAAAAATATATAAAATAATTATAAATAAATTATTAATAATAAAATTTATAATAATAATATATAAATAAATTAAAAAATATAAATATTATAAATAAAATAAAAATAAAAAATAACTTCATTATGCATAAAAGCATTATAAACTATTAATCATAATTATAATAATAATAATAAATAATATAAAAATTTAATATTAATAGACTAAATATACATTAATAAAATATAAATAAATATAATATTAATTATGTTATATAATATAATAAAAACAAATAATAAATATTAATTAATATAAATAAATTATAAATTTAATAAAATAAATTAAAAGAAATAAATTAATAAAAATATTATAAAAAAGTTTAATAAAGATATAAATAATGAATAATAAATAAATAAATAAAAATAAATAATATATAATAAAATAAAAATAAAATTAAATAAATATATATTTTAAAAAATAATCAATTAAAAAAATAAATGTAAAGAATAAAAAAAAAAAATATATAATTAAAAAAAAAAAAAAAAAATAATAAAAAAAAAAATAAAAATAATAAAATAATAAAAAAAAATAAATAAAATAAAAATATAAATATAAATTATATAATGAATAAAATATATAAATAAAATAATAAATTTAATAAATTAAATATAATATAAATAATATTAAGATAAAAATATAATAAAAATAAAAGTAAAATAAATTAAATTAAATTAATTATAATAATAAATAATAAAAAATAATATAATATTAAAATAATTATTATTTAAAAATAAAATTTTAAATAAAATAATATAAAACCAAAATTAATAATTAGAAAAATAAATAATAAGTATATTTATATAAAAACAAATAATTTAAATTAATAAATATAAAAATATAATAAAATTATAATATATAAATATATATAAAAAATATAAAATACGAATATACATATTAAATAAAATAAAAATATGAAGATAAAAAGACTAACAAAATAAAATAAAAACATTTAATATAAAGAATAAAGATTATCAAATAAAAAATAGAATCACATTAATAACAATAATTAATTATAAAATAAAATATTCTACAAATTAAAAAAAAAAAATAATTATAAATAGAAAAAATTAAAATAATAAAAAATAAAAACAAATAGAAAATAAAAATATAAATTTAGAAATCTTATAAAAATAAAATTAATAGAAGCCAATAATACATTAAATAATAAGATTAAACATGAAATTATAAAAAATAATTAATAAACACATAAATGAATAAATACAAATAAATATAAAAAAAAATAAATTATTAAAAAAATTAAATAAATAATAAAAATAAAATAAAATAATTATATAAAAAAATAAAATAATAAATAAAAATAATAAAATAATATAATAATTAAAATAAACATAAAAAAAATAATATTTAAATATATAATCATAAAAAAATTACACATAAATAAATCACATAAATCTATAAAAGAACATTCAAAATAAATATAAAAAAATATAAAAAATAATTAAATAAAAATATAATAAAAAAATAACAAATAAAAAATATAAAATAAAACATTTTAAAATAATATTTAAATAAAAAAATATTACATAAATTCAATCATAATAAAAGAAAATCTATTATATATATGATAATATTATACACATAACAATTAAATTAATAATCTAAAATAATTATAAAATAAAAAAATAATTAAAATTAATATAATATTAAAAAAAAAAAAAATATAATCCAAATTGATATAATAATCATGTAATAATAATACATAAAAAAATAGCTAATAAAATAAAACAAAAATATAGAGTAACAGTAAATTTTAACATAATATATTATACAATTAGAAAAAATTAAAAATATATAAAATAAATAAATATAACAATAAATATATTAATTACATTGTAGAATACGGATTCCACTAGAAAATAAAAAAATATAAATTTAATAATAATAACAAAATAACTTTACAAATTATAATTAAATAAAATATAATTCTAATAGTACTAAATAGATTAAAAGCGAAATAAAATAATTAAATTCATATAATAATTTATAAATATAAAAATAAAAAAATACATTGTAATATCTTTTATAATAAACATACAAAATTAAAAACCTTCATAAAAAAACTATCTAAAATAATAAATAAAAATCTAAATTATACTATGATATTATATAAAATTTAATAAATATAAAAATAAAATTAAATAAAAAATATACTAAAAATTAAATAATAATAAAAAATTATATAATAAAATGATATTATAATATATAATATGTAATAAAAATAAAATAAAACTCTAATACAATCAATTTATATAAAATAAAATTATCGTTCATATAAAAAATAGATAACAATAATATTAATAAAAATAAATTAAAAAATTTAATTAATAATATAATATATTTTATATTAAAAAAATAATAAATATAAAAGAAAAAATAAAATAATAAATAAAAATAAATAAAATAAATATATAATATAATAATAAATAAAAAAATAAAGTAATAAATAATTATTTAATTATAAAATAAATAACAATTCAATACTAAAAATATAAATAAAATTAAGAAAGACTAAAAAAAATTAAATAAAATAAAAACTAATTTATCAAATAAAATACTATAAAAAAAATATAAAAATCAATAATAATATATAAATAAATAAAAATCAAATAAAAAAAAAATTATAAATAAAAATAAAATATAATAATAATAAAAATAAATAATAAAAGAAAAAAAATAAAAATAATATAATTAAAATAAATAATATAAATATATAATATATATAATAATAAAAAAAATATAAATATATAAAAAAAAATAAAAAATAAAATAAAATAATAACATAAAAAATAAAAAATAAAATAAAAATAAAATATTAAAAAATAACTAAGATAACATAGAATGCATACAATAAAAAATAAAAATATATATAAATAATAATAAATATAAATATATTAAAATAAAAACAATAAAATTAAATATAAAAGAAAAAAAAAATATTAAAAATTTATAAAAAATTAATAATAATAAAATAAAAATTATAAAAAATATAACATATAAAAAATAATAAATATTAATAATATATAGTTAATAAATATTAAATAAATAATTAAATAAATAAAAATAAAATTAAAAAAAAAAAAAATAAATAAATAATAAAAAAATAATATTAAAAATAATTAATAATAATATAATTTAAATTATATTAAAAAAAGCAATAATAATAAAAAATAAAATAAATATATAGAAATAAAAAATTTATAGTTTATAACATAAGTAAAAAATAATAACAAATATATAATATAATAATAAATATAATTATAATAAAATAAATTTAATATTAATAAAAAAAAATAAATAAAAAATATAATTAAAATATATAAATACTCAAATAAATAAAAAAACGTAAAAACGAGAAAAATATATATAAATAAATAAATCAAAAATAAAATAAAAATATTATAAATAATATATAAAATAATAAAAAATAATAAATATAATAATAATATAAAATTAATAATAAAAATTAAAAAAAAATTAAAAATTTAAAAAATAAATAATTAAAATAAAAAAAAATTAAATAATAAAAATAATAAATAATATTAATAAAAATAAAATAAATAATAAATATTAAAAATTAAAACTATAAAATTAATAAATATAAAATTTTAATATAAAAAACAAAATAAGAATAAATATAATAATAACATATAAAATATATTAAAAAAAATATAATAAATAAATATCAGAAGAGGTCAAAAGATGGATTGTTTTTGGGGCAAGATTCTTTCTACATACAACTCTTTGGCTCCATTCTAATGTACCAAAGATATGCTCACGTCGAAGTGGGCGACGTTGAATACAAATTGTCAAAAGTTTAATGCTATACACAAACGTGCACAACGTTTGTGTAAAAGTTGTGAAAATAAGATGGATAATTTGAGGCACGCAAAAAAATATTTAAGGATGAGCATAAAGGAAGATCGTCTGCTCAAGAGTCGTCGTGGGAGATAGTGTGCGCTTGCCCCAAGTGGGATGCGCCGGATCCAGTTCCGATTTCGACGGTTAACGTCGAGGGCACGTCGAGAGGAAACGCCGAGCTATTTAGTGAAGATAAATGACCCCGTCCCCCGGGAGTATGTGCGGAAAAAAGACGAAATCCGAGAGCTTGCTGGGTACCACGGGGAGTCAAACGTCGGTGTTTGCATAAACGATGTCTAACGAGTTGTGACTAAAACGGGAATCAACTCAAAAGAAAGACCGGGTCGTGATAAAGATTGAAGAATTGCGGTTTCTCGCAACAAAAACCGATGGGATGTCAGGAGAAGATCTCGAAATCATCGAGATGCAAAAATAACAAATCTGGAAAAAATATAGATGTTACTAGTCGTCGACGTAGTTTTTAAAATCGTATTGTATTTTTTATTATTGCAAAAAAAACTATGTATTTTTATTATTTTTCTTATATTTCGTATGTTAATTTTTGTTATTGTAATTTGTATTTTTTATTTTATATTAATGAAATATTAGTTGTTTGAAAATAATGGAAAAGAATAAAAATAGTGAGTTTCAACACCCTAAGTTAATGCAAGTTATTGCTGCAACTGTTTAGGATAAATTGGGTTGTTTTAAGTTAAGTGAAAAAAACTGATATGACTTACATGTGACAGTAACTTGAATGTTACTCCACCCTTTCCTCTAAGAGGAATAATAGATCCACACCCATTTTATACAAAAAAATTTCACACCTATATGTGTCAAACAAATAGTGGTAGTGAAAAAAAGAAATAGAAAATGTGATTGATAGTGATTGGTGGAAATAACATGCCACATGTGTATGTGGAAGTTTTTATGTGAGTTAGGAGTGGATGTAACATTGCTCTTCCTCTAAAGGCACTCAACAAAGAATTTTTTTGATTTAAATCATATTATATTTTTCTTAAATGCTGATAGTTACTTTTTGTTTGGGTTTCATAAAACGACATTCAGGTTCATTTTATGTTAAATCCTGATTTAATTCACCTTTAGTTAAATGCAGCAATCTCAAGATTTTGGGATTAAGGGTATGTTTGGCGAAATGAGCTGGAGCTGGGGTTTGTGCTGAGACTGGAGCTAGAAATAGGGCTTATATTATAAGTTGAAATTGAAATTTATATTTTTGTAAACTTGTTTGGCAAATGGGCTAAGGCTGAAGCTTATTATTGCAAAATTACTAAAAGAGACATAATTAAATGAATTTTTGGTATATGTATATTTTTGTGTGTATATAAGTAATTTATGGTTCAAAAGCCTCGAACTAAAGTTTTTAGCCCTTTTATGAGGGATGAGGCTTATGACTTATAAGCCCTTTTTATAATCCCGCGTGACAAACAAAACTTATTTCATAAGCCTGTTTATTTTAAAAGTTCAAAGCCCGATAAACCTCAATAAACCTCTTGCCAAACATACCCTAAAATTCGACACTTGATTGTTTTGTTTTTGAAAAAGTTGGAGTGACATTTCCACTTTGCAGCTTGCTTTTCTCGACCTTCTTTATACTGAATTAATATATTAACACAAACTATCTTTTAATTTGAGGTTTTAATTCGTTGGTAACATGCATGAATGTCTATTGCAACTTGCATTTATTTAAGTTAATCGCTACTTATGTATAGCTACGTAGTGTAGATAAACTTTATAATTAATAATAATTTATGTTTGTATAATATATAATGATCGTTTACGTGAATCTTGATCTCTAGCAAATCTTGTGACTTTAGGCTGGGCATTATAAGGACCACCAACGATTTACATTTTTTTCTGTTACATTAGTTTTTTCTCCCGGTGACTTACATGTGACTTTTTGCCACTATAAGACGACCTTCATTTTTTTTTAATTTTTTTAACAACAAAATTAAATTTCATCTAAAAATAAAAACACTACATAATAAATAAAAAACATTACATAATTATTCAAATAACATAAAAACATGACAATAATTAAAAACGTAATAAACTAATAATTAAAAACTTAAACTAATAATCTAAGTTATATCGCTCTTTGATTTCGTCTTTCATCTCCTGCAGCTTCTGTTGTTGTATTACGGGCATAGAGGAGCTGATTTCTGAATTATAGAATAAGATGTCTTTGTCCCGTTTATCTCTTTCGGCTAATTCAAGTGTTCGACGCTATATTGCAAGTTTCTCTATTTTTAACTCTGCAGCTTCCCGACGCTCCGCCTCCCGGATATCCAACTCCCGATTCTTCAACTGTATATAGGACTCTTGTTGCTCCCTCATCTTTCCCCATTTTTCCTTTTTAATGTTTAAAAATTTGTCGGCTACCAAATCAACAAATGAAGAAGACCCCTCACGAGAAGAGGTGGATGATTTCTTCTTGGCCTTTGCTCGATCACGACCCATTGGTCGTTGTTCTTGAGTTTCTTCCTCAGACTCATCCGCTTCATTGTTTAAACCAGATGCTGACCCCGAGGTGGTTTCATAAATCTTGGACTTTTTTTGCCCATTTGTATTCTTGTAAAAAGAAGGCATCTCAACCTCTAATCAACCTTGGTGATCTTTCAAAATGTTATAACAATGCTCCAACGTAAAGTCATGCGTGTAAATCAATTTGTATTATGCACACGCTTTTTGGTACACATCGAGGTCATTTGAACCACTTTCATGGCGCAAAAAGAACCAATTCTTGGGTGAACCCTATTTTTTCATTTGATAAGGATCGAGTCGTACCCTTTTGTTGTACCAGTTTCATTTTCAAAGTACTTAATAACCGCTTCCCAAAAACCCTTAGCCTTCATACTGTTTCCTTTCTTGGCCTTTGAAGCACGTTTCAATGGCTTCTTAGCTTTGACGGGTGACATCTCTTTGACAGGAGAGTCGTCTTCTTCGTTGTCAACGTGAGCCGAATGCTGAGCCGAACCGTGACCCGTAGAATAATCTTGGGTCGGGTAATACTCTTGACTATACATTAACTGCCCAAAATCCATATCAAGATTAAAACGATTAAGCTCAGAATAAGGTTGATTTGCTTGGGAAGACGTCGATGATTCCATAGTAGGACGATATAATCTAGTTGGTGATTGGTAGAAAGCATTTTGGTTGTTATACAGAGGATGGAATGGATGATTTTGATAAAAACATGTTATAATTTTGTGGTGTTTGTGGTAATTGTGTTTGATATTCAAAACCCGGGGATCGAAAGCAGATGGGTAGTGAGACACCGGATAATTGAAAATTCAGATTCGGTGTTAAATGCGGAACGCTTTCTTAAAATCGGGAATTTAGAGTTTTTGATTTGGGAGTTTTCTTATTCTTGTTAAACATGGCGAGTTTTTGATTTGGGAGAAGTATTTTGAATTGTTGTTTGAATTTGTGAAAAAAAAATGGTGAAATGAGTGGGTATTTATAGTATTAAATTATTTAAATTTTAAAAGTTAAAAAGTTTTTTTTATATTAAATGAGAAAATGACTGTTGCTTTTTATCCTCACTCGACCACCGGTAGTTAGACCGACCTACTAAGTCCGAAGACCGACGGCCACCGACTGGTCTGCTATGGAGGCGACCGACAACGACCTCGATCGACCTAACCATAGCGCCCGACCTTTTTTTTTGAACGGCAACTTTTATTTGAAAACCAACTAGCAAGGAGCTAGAACGAAATTACAAGGAAAGTAAATAAGGATGTTGACGCCCGGCCTTATATATCTCATGATACAAATCACTAATGTCTAGAGGTAATTATTGCCAATGAAAATTGGCATAATTTCGCAAGCTTAAATCCTGTGATGGGGATTTTTTTTGAACGGCAAGTTAGTAGTTAGTGATTCGAGCCCACAGTGACATACAATTGGGCAATATGCAAGCCTCGAACCTTTGCGTTATAGGATCAACCCCACTCCTGCTTTTATTTATTTCTGCCCTGAAGGTCTATGGTAAGACTCGAACCTAAGACCTCTCAAATGATACCTACCCAAAGTTACCCTTTGTGGCCAACTGAGCTAGCCCGATTAGTTTCTGTGACGGGGATATAATGATCGATATAATCAATTTACAGTATAATAAATAGAAAAACATCAACATATATTAATCATGGATGTTAAGGGAATGGTCTAACGAGATACTACATGATCCTCAAAAATTAAGTATATACATTCTACCAGTGAAACTATTATATGTAACAAATAACCTCAAAATCTTTGGAAAGACTTCTAATTTTAATTGGAGGTGATTTTGTTGAATAACCAACTCATTTTATTTCCATAAGAAATACCAAATACTTCACTAGTGAGATACCATCAGATGAGATACCCACCGGATGCATGATATGATCTCCACCTAAAATCGGAAACTTTTACATCCCCCAAAAATAGACCAAACGAGGTGGATTGTAGCCCGCGTGTTGCGGCGGGTGCTAATCATTAGTAGTATTTGTAAGGAAGGCAGATTGGGCAGATATACATAGCACACATGATCTAGGATTCTAGTCAACCAAATGCTCCTAATAGTAATTGTACAAAAGATAGGGTATATGCGATTGCGTCTATCGTTTAGGCTTAGTAGCATACATTACATTTCTAGTAGTAGTACAAAATAGGAAGCATTCAGTTGTACATACATATTGGCCGGATAGATTGCGTATGGTGCATACGATTAGGGGTGGTTGCTTCAGTTTTCATGCTTTATCTTTTTGGTACTTTCTCTTTCGTCACTTGTTGTTCTTTTTTTGAATAGCGCGTTTCTGATGGATGTCTTTGGCACTTTGTCTGTTGCAGCTTATTTTTGCACCAAACCTATTTGTTGTTCGTTTGGTGGTCTTGACTGTTGTGTGGCCCTGGTTCATTGCTTGTAGGGGTCGGTGAGATTAGTTGGGCAGGTTTGAGGGGGGTATAAATTGTATGTATAGAAAATTTTTTAAAGTTGTAATTTGTTGCTAACATAAGTAAAGTGACTGACCTGGTAGTTCTGTGGGCCGACTTTGAGTAAAGCTGATAGAGGGAAGCGGTTTCTTATCTTTTCTTGTTCTAGTTCCTCGTATCGTTGGGTCTGAATGTCCAGGAGTGGGGTTGCGTCAGTTATTTGTGCTTGCCTGTGTAGGATGTGAATGTTTATTAGTATAATCTGAAAGTAGGTATAGAGAATTAGTATAATCAGAGCTTGAAAAATGTGCGCTAGTTCATTGAATAAAAGAGTGATGAAAATATCTTACTATTGGATACTGATGTTCCTTGCCCATTGAAAGTATGTGATTGGGTAGGCCTCACATGTGGTTCGTGACAGTGACGGACGCATGTGGTAATAAACAAATGAATTGATATTAGATGTTAGTTGTTAGTAAACAGATGGGGTGCATGAATACAATACTTATGCCATTTAGTAAATGTTTCGGATCTAGGACACGGGATTTGTTTGCAGGCTCTTTCTGTAATGAACATTGCGGCTCAGGTTGTGGTTGCTGCGGGTGATCACAATTCGTCGGTTGTTGCTATCTAGTCGTTTGTTTTTTTTGGCAGTCAACATTTGGTGTTATGATGACTGCATTATCGGATATAATCAACTGTATTAGAGACAATCAGTATAGATAAATGCATTTAGATAATAAAGCTATAGAAAATACATACGTGTGTTGCTTATGGAATCATAATAGGTAGCTGCAAAAGGGAAAAAGTTATTAAAGATAGGTATTAAGCAGAAATAACGTGACTAAGCGAACATCCAATCACGTTTAAAATATGACTATGCTTTGAATTTTTTACTCTTGCGGAATCAGAATAGGTAGACGCAAAAGGTAAAAAAGGTTATTAAACATAGATATTGAGCAGGAATAAAGTGAGTAAACGAACATCCACTCACGTTTTGATATACTGATGTGGTCCTCAGTAATCCTTGTAGTCACGCATGCGATGGCCGATTGTGAGGCGATAGAAAGGTAGCTGCAACGGGAAACTACTACATGAATGTTTTTGCCACTTTACATTCCTTACTTCATTACTTACTTAAGGGGTGTTTGGAAGTGGATGCTTCTTACTCTTCTCGCTAGGACTTCATCACTTTACTTGAGGATTCCAAAAAGTACAGTAACCTGCAATTGGAAAAAAAACAACCATTAAGTTGTTTATTATACAATTTGCGAAAACTTAAGGCAAAATTTATTTGAGTGCGTTTTGACCAAATTTATTGTGTGAGGGTTATAAAAGTGCACATCAACTGAAGTGAGAGTTACTTGGTAATACTTAAAACTTATATAGTAATCTTTGTTTCACCTTGTAAGCTACTAAAAGTCACTTATATGAAATTTCAGTGGTAGCCTCAAAGACATCATCAGCTGCTTCAAACATCAACAATAAATAACTAAGTTAAGCCTCTTCACCAAAGTATTCACAAACGCGGCAAAACCTCTAAATGAGAACACACTTTCAAGCCTAACATTCCCTTCAACTGTCGTAGTTGTAGCATCTACAAAAAAAGTGTGAAATCCAAAGATTTCATATAACAAGTTTAACCTATTTACCAGTGTCAAATCCAAAATAGTTCACTGTTTTTAAGCCATTGTTGTAGCACGTACTCTTCTCGCTAGGACTTCATCACTGTTTTTAAGCGTGGTGTTTTATTTTATTCTTAAGAACTTCCTGAACTTATACCTGATGTTGCAACACAGTGTCAAATCCCACCTCCTGGCATTCCAACCGTGTCGTCAGCGATATCAGTAGCAGTGTTTAAAATTAAGTCGCCATATAAGTTCGGAGTCTCCTAATTGCAGTTCAGATGGTATAAAATTTAGAAAATGTGCATGTAATCGAGATGAAGGAAGGAATATTTGTGACCATCTTAAATAGTAAAATGGAAGCCAGTTACCTACCTGAAAGTGAGTGAAATGAAAGGCATTTGGCACCCGTGCACTGCGGCGGAGCTGCGTTTGTCTGCGACTGACACCCATGAAGTTATGATCAAGAATCGTACGCTGAACTAATATGGTATTATGAAAGAACCTGTAGTAGTTATCACCCCGTTAATTTGTGGTCACGTTTATGCACATGGCAACAAAATTCCGTTAAACAAAGAGTGGAAAAAGGAACTGATTTCAGTAACCTTAGTAACAAAAAAGAAAACATCTAGAAGACTTGATTCTGTTACGCATAGTCAATGAAGATAACCTCTAGAGATGAAAGCCAACTTCCATTGAAATGCTTATGAAATCCATCTGGCCTCAAACTTTACCAAAATGCTATGCCGGTTCTTCATTCGACCACCCATAAAACCTAAGATAACAAATAATCACAAAGCTTGCTTATAAAAAACAACAAAAGCAATGCATGCCTTACAAATTACAGGTGCATTATATTCATTGGGATTCCTTAATATGCTTTTTTGTGTGTTAAAAAGACAACATATAACGGGCATAAAAGAAAACTGATAAATCACTTATATAGCAACCAAGACAACTCTTTAATGAAATATAAATGCATACCTTCTGTTAACCATTAAAGAAATATATGGAAAGAACATCAAAATTTTGAGAAATCAACTTACATCTGCCATGTTATGTACCAAAGAAGCTTTATCAGAATCATGCATCTTAAAAAACAATAAGTGAATGAACCCTGCATTGACCAACCAATGCATTTTTGTCAACTAAATCATAACTTAACTTAAAGACATGATAAAATCTAACTTTACGCCACAACTAATTGACCAACTAAAAAACTAACAGAATAAAAACCCACATCACAAATAATAGGCTAGATAAAACCCCTAAAATCTAATGCATAAAAACGAAATATAAACAACAAAAGTCCTTAAATTAGGGTTTTTAAAAACCTACAAAAACCCACAAACAATTTTCAGAACCAATCACTAAATACACAATCTGTAATTTAATTTTTTTATATAAAAACAAAACCCTAAAATACTTTACCTGACGTTTAGATAAATGATTTGCCCACTGATGCTCTTGATGTTTGATATGTTTCTGAGTGAAATTAGGATTTAGTGTGAAAGAATTTTGGGGGCGGTGAAGCATGAATGTTCGGGAAGCTGCATTATTATAGAATAGTTATAATATAGTTTGGGCTGAGAGGAATTAGTTTGGGCTAAGAACTAAACCGCCGGAGCCCGCGGTCAAAACGGCGTCGCGGTCATGGCTTTTAGTATGTTGTATAATTATATGAGTATTGATTGGATGATTAATTGGTATATCTAATTATGTGTCATGTCAGCATCTTGTTGAGGACATCGGAGGAATCGGTTTATCACAAATCAATAACTTATTGTCATATCTATTTAAACACATAATTAGTCACATTTTTATGTCTCCCAATTATTTTTCAAACTATATATACTGGGTTGTTAATTGTGTTACTTTAAACATAGATCAAGTTATAGAGAGACAAGATGAAAAATAAATATATATCAATAACAAATCTCATACTAATGGAGATAATAGAAATGAAGCCAATGTTGGTTATGGTAGGCCCAGAACAGGGTGAAGATAATCAATAACCTAGCTGATTACCAAGATGGTTACCAAATATTACTTAAAGTCGTGGAATCACTTTACAAAGAAGATTATTCGACCCTATGCATGGGTATCACGAATACCTCCTTGGGATAAAACCAAGTGCACTTCTTGTTTTAGGCACAAATCAAGAACCCTTTCGTTTTTAAGTGTGTATGTTTTCTGTGTGTTTTTTCATGCAATTATGATCCTTATTTATTGGGGAAATACTCAAAACCTAGTCAATGGAATTAATGAGAGATTAATGGCCAATTAATCTCTTTCATAATTATCCTCTATAATTTAGAAATTAGTGATTACATGACCAAATTAAATGTGGTCAATTAATGCAGTCAAATCTGCCACTTAAATAGGCAAAAGTTATTACAAACATTTAATGTAGTCAAACATGCTACTTAAATATTTGTAACCACCCATTTAATCTAACCACTAAAAGAGTCAGAGAAAATCAGTGACTTGATGGGTGTACACTCCGTACCTCCAAACTCATTTCCAAGTATGACCAGATTCCCACAATTGCACTAAATTTCCAACAATCCTCCCCAATTTAGTACAATTCATTTGCATTAAAATTAAACATTAAACAAAACATGTGCATAAATGAAAATGTCCTAAGGATTGAATTTCCATCTTAGTAAATTACACGTTTTAATATTCGAGAATCAGAGTGTTCTAAGAATTGAACCCTTCAACCCATTTGAACACCTGAAGATAAAATACACATAAGTTTTCAAAGACTTAAAAACTCCTGACACTATACAAGCCATGTGTCCATATCCAATTCATAAATGTTATAAGAGCCAAAGTACATGCTCCTTGAAGCGGAAAAACCTCAACATTTACATAGGTGGTTCCTCGTTATTCATGCTCCTGCTAAGCACTTTTTCAAAGAAATTAACCATTAAGAAGTAAAGACTTCATCCTCCTTTTTAGCAGGTTCCAAACACATCCTTGTGATGATATGTAAATAAATGTGCTTCAGTCTACTGAATGTTCAGCTTTCCACATTGAACTCAACTACCAAGTTTCCTCAGTAGAGAGATGGGTATCCTAGCATTCAGCGACTTAGTTGGACTTTAAACCCATCCATTCAACAGAATTTATAACCAAGTCTCTAGACAGTCCTTTCGTCAAGTGATTAGCTAAGTTTTGTTGAGACCTCACAAACTTTATAGATATCACCCCATTCGTGATCAGCTCACGAATCATGCTATGCCTGACACTAAAGTGTCTAGACTTCCCACTATACATCTGGCTATAAGCCTTTGTCAATGTAGCAGTACTATCACAACGGATAGAAATAGGTGCTATAGGTTTGGACCATAATAGAATCTCAAGGAGCAAGTTTTTCAACCATTCAACTTCCTTACCAGCGGCTGCTAGAGCCACAAATTCAGATTAAATTATTGAACTATTAATGCAAGTTTGCTTATTTAAAGCCTAAGAAATTGCACCACCACCAAGCAGGAATACCCAGCCACTTGCAGACGAATTGTCCTCAGTGTTGCTGATCCAACTAGTATCAGTGTAACCTTCCAACATTGAAGGATAACCAGTATATGTCAATCTATAGTCTATGATTTTCTTCAAGTACTTCAATACCCGCTGAATTGCTTGCCAATGCTGAGTACCAGGGTTACTAGTATACCTGCTCAGTTTACCCATAATAAATTCAATGTCAGACCTTGTACAAGTCATGGCATACATCAGGCAGCCAATCACCCTAGAATATTCAAGTTGAGATACAGCCTGACCATTATTGGGCATCAGCTTCTCACTTGTATCCATAGGAGTACTAACTGAAGTGCATTCAAAGTAATTGAATTTATTCAGTACCTTCTCAATATAATGAGACTGGGAAATTGCTATCCTATTACTTCATGTTTAATCCTTATACCAAAGATTACATCAGCCTCTCCTATGTCCTTCATAGGAAACCTTGATGAAAAAAATTCCTTTGTCAGGTCAACTTGAACTTGGTCAGTGCCAAAGATCAGCATGTCATCAACATATAGGAAAATAATGACTCCTTTACCAGATTCATGACAAAACCACTTCATCAAATTTTTGATTCCATTGCTTAGGTGCATGTTTTAGTCCATAAAGAGACTTAATCAGTTTACACACCTTGTTTTTATTGCCAGGCATGATGAAGCCCTGAGGTTGGTTCATATAAACCTCCTTATCCAATTCACCATTCAAGAAAGCTGTCTTCACATCCATTTGATGAATAATTTAGATTGTGAATTGATGCCATAGCAATCAACAGTCTTATGGTACTAATACATGCCACTGGAGCATAAGTATCAAAGTAGTCTACCCCTGACTTCTGTCTAAAGCCCTAATGACTAGCCTTGCCTTAGAATTTTCAATAGTTCCATCTATCTTCAGCTTTCTTTTAAAGATCCATTTGCAACCAAGAGGTTTGCAACCTAGAGGTAGATCAGCCAACACCCAAGTGTTGTTGCCCACGATGGAGTCCATCTCATCATTAATTGCTTCTTTTCAAAAAGAAACATCCTGAGACTTCATTGCTTCATCAAATGTCTTGGAGATCATCCTCAACATTAAAGCAATAAGAGTGTTAGCTAGAGACCTCATCCATTGTTCCTTCAATTAAGTATAATTGAAATTCAGGTCCAAAATTCTTTGGAGTCCTATTCCTTTTGCGTATTCTAAGCTCAGGTTTAGGTTGTTGAACAACCTCTTCAGGGACATTAAACAACCAATGTCTTTAGTTCCAGTTACCAGGGACATCTGACTTGGTTTAGGGACTGTTAAGAATCTATTTTCATCAAAGATAACATCACTTGATTCAATTATTGAGTTAATTGAAACTGAATCATTAGGTTCATTAACATAGACCCTAAAAGCCTTGGAATGCTCAACATATCCAAGATAGATGCATTCAATGCCTTTTTCACCCAAAGTTTTCAGCTTTGCATCAGGGAGTCTTACAACTGCCCTACAGCCCTAAACTCTAAGGTAGTTCAGGTTTGGTTTCTTTTAGTCTAGAGTTTATAAAGGGTAATTATGTTCCTTTTGTTAAGAACCCTATTTAATAAATAGCAAGCTGTTAACATAGCTTCACCCCAGAACCCTTGACTCAGTCCTGAGTAGGACAACATGGAATTAACCATTTCTTTTAGTACTTTATTTTTCCTTTCAGATACACCATTTTGTTGTGGAGTATAGGGGGCAGTCGTTTCATGGATAATACCAACAAACTGAATATACAGAGTATCTATGTACTTACCTCCCCTATCAGTCCTAAATCTTTTGATTTTGCGACCCTTGTTGTAATTCAACTTTAGTTTTGAATACTTTAAATTTATCTAATGCTTCATCCTTGGTATGTAATAAATAAACATGGAAAAACCTAAAAGCATCATCAATAAATTTCACAAAGTATTTCATATTTCCAAATGAGGAGGTAGCATGCAAATCACATAGGTCACTATGGATCAGCTCTAAAACTTCAGTTTCACGTTTTACATTTTGAAATGGTTTATTAGTTATTTTGGTTAGCATGCAAGTCTTACACTTTCCAGTGTCCATGTCAAAAGCAGGGATTAACCCATCCTTAAACATATCTTATATTTGTTTAAAGTGGACATGGCCCAGTCTAGCATGCCATATGATTGAATCATTCAGTTTAAAGGTCGACATAAAGGCTAATTTACCAATATCATTAACAATATTAAGCCTGAATATTTGATTACACAAATAGCCAAAAACAATAAACACACCATGTTTAGACAAAACAAATTTATCAGATTCAGATCCAGTTTCTTTTTTATAACCAGTTAACCACAATTATTCAAAATACCACTTGAAATCAAAATTTTCCTAATATTAGGAACATGCAAAACATTGAACAAGGAAACAATCTTTCCAGAAACTAAATCTAATATCTACAAAACCACGTCCAATCACTATGGACCAACAACATTGTTGCCCTTTGGCTTGTCACTATCCTGCGCCCTGAGGGACTCCTTAATGCTGAGATGACTACCCAACTCAACAAGAGTTAACTCCTACTTCTTATGCCTGAAATCTTTCCAAGAATAAGGGAGTTTATCAATGCAAGAGACATGAATAACCTTATCCATGTTCATTTTATGTTGTGTAAACCTTCCAAGTATACCAAAAAGTTTATTGTATTGTTCCATAATTGTTCTTGAATCAGTCATTTTCTAATTTGTGAAAATACTTACAAAGAACTTCTTACTTGATGCATCCTCATCCATATATTTGGCCTCCAAGGAATCTTATAGTTCTTTTCAAGATTCAAGATTTTGGTAAATATTGAATAAGGAATCAGACATACCTTTGAGGATTAAACCTCTGCAAACATAGTCATCATTGTCCCACTTGGCCCTCTTCCTGATTTGTTCCACGGTAGCATTCTCACCATCTTTAGGTATAGGAGTAGTGAGCACATACACCATACTCATACACCAGCAGCCATTGATTATCATAAAATAATCTTCTTTGATTGTTGGTTATGGTAGGCCAAGAACAGGGTGAAGATAATCAATAACATAGCGAATTACCAAAATAATTACCGGATATCACTTGAAGTCGTGTAATCACTTTCCAAAGAAGATTATTCGACCCTATGCCTGGGTATCACGAGTGCAGTTCTTATTTTAGGCACAAATCAAGAACCCTTTCATTTTTAAGTGTTTATGTTTTGTGTGTGTTTTTCCATGCAATTGTGATCCCTATTTATAGGGGAAATGCTCAAAACCTAGTCAATGGAATTAATGAGAGATTAATGGCTAATTAATCTCTTCCATAATTATCCTCTATAATTTAGAAATTAGTGATTACATGACCAAAATAAATGTGGTTAATTAATGCAGTCAAATCTGCCACTTAAATAGGCAAAAGTTGTTACAAACATTTAATGTAGTCAAACTTGCCATTTAAATGTTTGTAACCACCATTTAATCTAACCACTAAAAGAGTCAGGGAAAATCAATGACTTGATGGATGTACACTCCATACCTCCAAACCTATTTCCAACTATGACCCGATTCCCATAATTGCATTAAATTTTCAACAGTCATGTGCATCAACAATGATGCAGTCAAGAACAACACCTAGAACAATTACAAGATCTCTACATTCATCTCATTTAAATATAAACACCATCTCAAATGCTTAAAGCAGTGTAATAACATGTAATTATTCATATTTAACAGTGTTGTGGAGTTTGTGAAGACTTCACAGGAAGCTTTACAATCCCCTAGGCAGAGTACCTAACCGTTGTAGTGTACTAAGGCAAGACTCGAGGGTTGTTATCGTTCTCTAGTGGAATAGATTAGCAAGGCTCGAGCACGGTCTAACAGAATTCTAAGAGGTTGAGAGAAGATTCTTTTTGTGTTTTTATATTTTTAAGAAAGTAGTTAAATACCATGGTTTGGAGAGGTTGGTTTGTATTAGCTAATTAAACTAAATATAATCTAAACTACTGGTGATAACTTTATGATAAAAAGATGTATTTACCTAATCATGCACTACTCCTCAGATTGCTTCTCCTAGATTTGTTGCTTTGTCACACTTGTGATGATCTGTGTAAGTATTTACTAAGTCATGAACGAATTACACAGACCCGCTGTCTATTTAATATTTCGTTAAGGAAACTGATAAGTGCTTAATTACACATATCTTTTACCTCTAAAAATGAGCTTAAATGACCAAAAACAGACAAAAAACTGCCAAATATATGTTTGTTTTGCATTTGTATTGTGCAGGAAGTGGATATCATCAAAAAGACAGAAAACCAAGCCAAAATGACAAAACTGAGCATGGAATGGAAAAGACTGTGAAAAATCAAGGCCAAAGACCAAAAAAGTCAAAGTCAAAGTCAATCCAGAAGAATCAACAGTCAAACCGGAGCCGGAACTGAAGAATACTATTGGATGCAATCTTAACCCATCTGATGGGCCGGGAAAGCCCAATAGTATAATTATGAAGACTGTGAAGACCAAATGGGCCCTCAATCAATTACAACAGCCCATTTGTGTGCATTTGACAAAGACTGTGAAGACTTTGAAGGCCCAATCCTAGCCCAGTTACAGCCAATCTCAGCCATTGTACACACAAAACCCACTTCATAACCTTATTGGGCTTGAAAAAGCCCAATAACCAAACCTGTACCTTATTGGGCCCAAACCCAAACCCAGTGGGCCCAATACAAGCCCAAACACAAAACCCAAGCCCAATAACCTTTTTACAAAACCATAGGGACTTGTTGTGTTATTTTCAAAAGTATTTTATAAAGAAAAAGAGCTAAAAAGAGTCCAGGGACTGAAACTGCCAATTGGCATTTCTTTTACAATTTTAAAAGCCAAGGACTGTTTTTGTAATTGTCGCCTCAGAGAGAGAATTGCCGGAGAGAATAGTCGCGTTTGTCCCAAAAGTTATACAAAGTTACACACTTAAAACCCTAAAATCGATTTTGTATATATAGTAAAAATGGCATGACGGCGTCGCTTGAAGTCGTGACACTGTCGCCACGTGGATGATTCTAGATCCTCTTTAAATTGGCCACGTCCTGATGAGCAAGTCACGTAATCTTGTCCGTTTTTTCTCCAAATGAGCCAAAGTCACGTGTATTTCCTCTAAATGCCATCCAAGTGCTAAAAACCTGAAAATAAACAATTAAGCACATAATCTGGGCATATTTGCATGATTTAGGGGGTTAAATGGCCTAAAAAGTGTATAAAATGACACCTCATCAAATAACACTACACTTAGGATTTGATACAAGCAAATGGGATTTTCTACCTAGACAATAGCAATATTGGGGGCATTTAACCTACTCTTTAAAAGCATTTTACAACACAAACTTCTAGACCTCGTAATCAAAAGCATGGAAAGTATATACTAGTACCTCACTTAAGTGTTTGGGATTCTCTCTTTCACTCGACTGTATAATAAATTATAACAACTAAGGGAAACGAAAAATCAACACTCGTCACCTATCATAGCATATAAATTACCATAGGCTTGGTAAAGGATCAAAATCTCCATCGCTAGGCGCAAGTACTAGTCATTATTGTCAAAGAGGTCTTTTTAAAGGGTTGTGAGGTATAGGTGTAAGATAACATTAACAGAAACGGAAAAGGATGGGATATATTTGGGTGGCTTTTGGGTGAATCTGAGGTGAAAGGGTTAGCTAATTATTTATAAGAATACATGTTGATTTGGTTGCTAAGCCAAGAATCGGACAAAGATATACAAACTCCACACAACTCTACATCAATCTCTTTATTTTTCTTTTATTGACTCTATGATAAACATAAACATAAGCAAATTGCAGCCCGTACATTTTTTTACCTTTTTTATATATATTCTTTTTTCATACACTTTTGCCCTGCCATTGCTTAAATATATAATACATCATGGGGGTTTATAGATACACCTCTACACTTGAACTTTTACATACTTGATATTTACAATCTAACTAATGACCCGATTTGAGGTGGATCAATATATCATGGAGCTTATTGAGCTCTATTGGGGTTAATAAATTAATTCTTCCCTAATTCTTCATAAGGTGAAGACTACCATGAATCCCAATCGTCCCAAAATAGTATTTACAAGGATAAGGACTTAGCAACCGTGTAATCAAATAATTAACTTGGGTTAAAACAATAATGTACTAAAAGCGAGTACATACAAGGTATGCTAAGGTGATTTGGATTTAACAATTGGTTCAAGGGTGACAATGATCTTCATTAATAGTCTGGCTTAACCAGAAAATTATGAGAATCGTGAAAAAAGATAGGCTCGGAAGGGTGTACTAGGGGTATCCTACACTAAAAATGAGTGCATGGCGAGGGTGTGGGATAGTTATATGATCAAGGTGACCATCATAACAATTACAAGTTTAAAACATGGGTTAATCCTAGTGTCTCTTATCTAGCAAATCCTAGTTCTCACTATGCGGTCTTGGGATGCATCACAAAAACAAGTTCTAGAATTCAATATACTACCGGTACACTTATATAATTTTAACTCGATACCAATGTTCCAGAAAAGGCTACAATACGTACACATCCGTAATGACGGAATAGACACATATGACTGCATTCGAACCTTAACTCAAACAAGCTAAAGGTAAATTTATCTTGGGTATCAATAATGGATACCCGAATTCCTATAGATCTAAAGGCGAACCTCACATTTTTGGGGTGGAATTTTGAGGGTTTTTGTGCTAGTCATACACATTCCTATCCATGAGACGCTATTAATACTCGGTTTTCATTGGTATGAGTCATAAATTTTTTTTAATTTGGGTCAAAATTACCTTTTACGCTATGTTTCAATATATAGCCCATCATTTTAAGGAACAAGCAAATGGCAATTAAAGGAATAGTTTCTAAGACTTATTCCCCCCTACACTTAAGTTGAACATTATCCCCAATGTTCTTTAGAAGTACCCGTAAAAACGAATAAAGGGAAAAGAAAACAAATAAAAGAAACTAGTACTCCCCTAGCTTGCTTAATAATGGAGAAGAAACATGCGATAACGGGTTAAATCATCCTCCAATGATCATCTAATGAAACTTCCTAAGAACTTCCAAGCTTCTTCTCATCAAATATAACCTATAATCAAAGATAAAGACAACTATACCAAGCATAAAATCGGCGGGATAGATATATATATACAATGAGATTTTAGGGTTTGACTCTATTAAAGTAGTAAAGATAGGATGAAAGTGATGATGTATGTATAGGTTTCTGCAGGTTTACAAGATAATTATTGTCACACCCCGCCAAGGCGGAAATGCGAGGCGCGACGAGAGAGGGAATCATCACAACATATTGGCGTCTATATAGAGAAACTAAAACATGCATAATGTACAAGGTATAGACACATAGTGTCATGAAAATACCCAAAGACATCAACAAAATCCAAAAGGCGTCTGACATTGAAATGAAGGCAGTTCATGTCAACGTCATGACATGCAAACATTCATACATCCAAAACAAATAACGAAATCTAGATAACTAAACTTCGTCAGCTGCCTACTGTCCATCTAGCCACTTTTCTTAACCTTAACCCCATCTTGCTGAATACCTGAAAATGATGCTTATACGTCAACATAATGGTTGGTGAGAAACATAGGTTTTCAGACACACATATTTAATCCCTTACCAAAATCATTAACCGAATTACTGTGATTATAAAACAATACTTTCGCATGACAATTATGCTAACTAACATACAAGCTAACATGCAATTCAATCCAATCATATCAAACCAACAAATCATATACTGGGTAGGCGTACCCATCCGATCCCTCATAACCAACACTCGATGTCCCTTGACATGCCTAACACAGTACATGCAAGTAAAACCACCAACCTTGCCATGCCAAACACAGTACATGCAAGTCAATCCAATCAACCACTCAAACACCAAGCAGACGACCTCAATCGCTCTTGGATCATACCAAATCCTTTTTCCCTCTAGCTCAGGCCATGGATACCCGCAAGTAATCCTCCTGACTAGGCAACAATTCCTTCCACTAAACAGGCCATGGATACCCGCAAGTAACCCTCCTGACTTAGTTATCACGCAACTATATAAATAAATAAACACGGTTACACGCGACTAAGCTAAAAGCTCTAGTCCATGTAACCACATATGATGGATGTCTAAGGGTTTGATTAACCATCATGGGTCACCCCGACACCATGCCCAACCTTAACCATCTCATTAACCCATTACACTAGATAACTACAATTGATTCAAAAATGCAGAATTTTAGTGTATCTTTACTCTCTTAAAAACCTTACTTGCTGAAATTCATAAATTATACTAAAAATCATCTAAGTTCATTTATGACTTTACTAACTACCTTGTGATTCCCAAGCTCTCATTACATGTGTAACTATCCCAAATAAAATCCAACTTCAAAACTTTCCCAATTCGGATTTGATTGCACACTAAAAAGTATGGCCCTAATTACCCTACTTAGACACACAATCAGAAGCTCTCCTTCTAGGGTTTCTTTATATATATATAGAACTTAATCACTATAGATTGGATAACCTTAATTCTACTTTTAAGTTAGGGTTTTACCCTCCTAAACATGACTTAATTCTGACCCGTATTTACTGTTTTGACAACTTTTCTTGTTACTAATATTTAACCAACTTCCAAAACTCCAAATCATTCGAGGCCAGACTTTTTGAAAAATAGACTCTTTGAACTTGAATTTAGGATTTTGAATCATATCAAAACACGTTTCTATCATCAAGATATTATCAGTTGAACCAAGCCCGAAAGTCTGCTCAACTCTAAATCATAAATTAACGCGATCTAACCCTAACCATTTACACAAATATGATCCTAATTAAACCCTAATCGTTCTAGCATGATTAACACATCCTTAATTATAGAAGTTTTTAAAACCCTAAAGATCCATCATATTAATTGTTACATGATTTAAAGAAAACTAAACAACTAGGGTTAATGAACATACCTAAACCTTGATTCTTGAACACTAAATCACCAACTTGTTCTTGATTAAAAAAAATCTTTTTTTTCTTTTTCTTGAGGGTTTTGGCCAAACAATAAAAGAGATGAGAGAAAAGTGTTTTAGGGATTTATTGATCTTATATTTATACTACCTAGAATCCTAATTGTAATCAGATTTTTTTCCTTTTTTTTCTTTCTTTATAACCAATCCAATCACCTCCCTTTTTAATTAATTATTTTTTTTTATATTTTCCTATACAAATTCGTTCTCCCCCTTCTCTATAGATATTTTTATTTTATTTTATTATTAATCAACTAATTATCTTCATTACCTTAAGTCTTCATAAAAACCTAAGCTAATTTAGGTAAACCTTTTTACATAAACGTAACTTACTAAACCTTATAAAAATAACTTTTTATTTCACATTTCACTTTCTATATTTAGAAAGTCTTTTATAAATATCCAAATTTCACTCACTTCACTTATTACCAACATGATACGTTTCCCATAAATGCTTAACACAAAATCATCCAACTATTGACGTAGCATTGCATGTAATACGCCATTCCATTTCATTATCACTATACGTGAACAAATGGAATACTCGTCACCAAACACAAACGCACTCAAAATGAGATGATCATACACCTCAAAATGACATCATGCACCTATTCAAAACAATTAGCACACATATATAACACATAACACACAAGAAATCACACAAAACGAACACTTAGCCATTTTTAAAGGTATCACTAACCAGATTAAATAATAGATGTCACAATTATAAATTTTAGATATTGCACAATTTATTTTTCGTAAATAATTAAAAAATTTCGAATTTTCACATGGCTGGGGGCGTGACACCGTCAGGATTAATCCTGACACCGTCTCCAGCCATTGTAAAGATTTTTTTCTTCGTTTTTCTTGAAAAATTTCCTGCACGCAATTTTATTAGTTATATCCTGTGTAAAACACTGCATAAAACCTGGGATTAATCATTACAATCATATGACTCAAAACTGACGCGAATTAATCTAAATAATTTATTTAATATGTTTGAATTGGTTCTTAAAAACCGGATATTTTCCCCTACACTTATATAATGCAAAATATCTTTGATTGCCAATAAGACGAAGTTAAAAACAAAGCAAAGCATGATTACAAAAATAATTCAAACATAAAAGAATAAACGAGAAGAATTAAAACACAAGACACTCCTAAATGCATGAAATAAAATATTGGGTTGCCTCCCAAAAAGCGCTTGTTTTGTTCGAGTCATGAGTCTGATTCTACCCTCATTTAACAGATAAAGGGGAGGGTTCCCCTACACTTGAGTTCAAGTGCGGGTGATAGTAATGGTACACACCATTATTGTGAGAATGGGTCACATGCTGAAATATTGGTTGTTGAATTATATGCTCCAAATGGTGTGTTTCTTTAATCATAACCTTCTCTACTTCTTTTGGCCTAATGAGTGAATTAAGTCTTCTCCCTATAAAAGAAACTTCCTTAGATTCTAATTCTCAATCATTTTCTATCACCTCCATATTCAAAAAATCAACACCTAGTGATCCACTTTGTCCTAATAAACCTGGTTTAAATTCATAATGTTTCTTAGGATCATCAATGCATGAGTGATAATAACAATACATATCCTTAGGGTGGAAAGACGCTACGAGAGATGAAGGTGGTGCATGAATGGTCAAATTATCTAATACCTTCATCCTAAAACTATTCAGACTATTTGGTTTGATGGGTGGTTTGGGGCCTCTTTCGTTTCCTAGACTTACATCTAATGGTGGACAATTAGGTCAGGGTTGTGGTTGAGGCTCTGATTTATCAAAACTATGAACTTGGAGCTAAGAGGAATGTCATGATTACAAGTATTCAAGCCTAAATCCTCTATTTGTTTTTCGGCCAAAGGTTCTACCTCTATCGGGGTTCCTAAAGTCTCTTCTACTTTTTCTAGGTAAGTCATGGGCGGTGTGTATTTCTTAAATGATAGGAGGACTTGTGGGGTACTTTGTGGGTTCGGATTCTCCACCTTATCCCATGCTATACCTCTATGCATCTTAACCCAAGAATTCTCATTTCCAAATAATCTTTTGGCTTGAGCCTTCAAATTTGCTACTTCTTGTTCAGAAATAATGTTTGGTGGGTTGTCCCATTCTTTTTGGCCTTGGGCGAAATTTACTATGGCTTCCCATGCTTCTTCCCCACTTAATTCCTAAAGGTTCTCGTCTGTTGCAAAGTCAAGGTCCATTCAGGTATAGTCGTCGACATTATCATAAAAGAATTGAGTAAGGGACCATAAATCAAGGCCATGATGAGGGACTCTTTGGATTAAGTTTTTGAAACGATTCCACGCATCGTGGATAGATTCATCTTGATGTTGTTGGAACACCAAGGTATATCTTTGGCCCCGAAGTGAGGTCTTGAACACGGGAACGAGCTTCCTTTATTGACTCAATAAAATTGAGGCTAACATGGTGAACAAAAGAGTTACAAACAAAAAGCACACAAAAAAGATAGACTACAAGAAAGCTTATACAACAAAAATAAAATCTCAGTTAAAAGGATTCAAGCGAGTAGAACAAAGCAAAACTAAGTTTGAAACCTAACTATTCCCCACGCAGCGGCGCCAAAAACTTGATGTAGAGGTTGTGAAGACTTCATAGGAAGCTTTACAATCCCCTAGGCAGAGTACCTAACCATTGTAGTATAGTAAGGCAAGACTCGAGGGTTGTTATCGCTCTCTAGGGGAATAGGTTGGGAAGGCTCGAACACGGTCTAACAGAATTCTAAGGGATTGGGAGAAGATTCTTTTTGTGTTTTTATATTTTTAAGAAAGTAGGTAAATATCATGGTTTTGAGAGGTTGGTTTGTTTTAGCTAATTAAATTAATTTAATCTAAACTACGTGTGATAACTTTATGATAAAAAGATGTATTTACCTAATCATGCACTACTCCTCAAATTGCTTCTCCTAGATCTGTTGCTTTGTCACACTTGTGATGATCTGTGTAAGTATTTCCTAAGTCATGAACGAATTACATGAACTCGCCGTCTATTTAATATTTAGTTAAGGCAACACACAAGTAAGGTAGTATGAAGACTATTACAAGGCCTCTAAGAGTATATTAAATGCATGTGAAATATCTTAAGAGGGATCAACCATATTAGGAGTAAGGTAGTATGAAAACTTTTACCGATGGTATCCTTTCTACACACTCGCATTTCCCTAGATGTCTATGCAAATTTAATATCTTATGGCTAGTTTTCTAGAGCCTAACCCGCACATCTATCAACAAGAAGCAACATTAAAAGGATCTACAACCTAAGTTTCATGCAATCATAAGTAAATACAAAGGAGGGTTTAGCCTAGCATATTATAAAGAATGCAAGAACATAAATCAATCAAACAACACATAGACATATTGAATGATTAATGATAAATAATCTTATTTGATTAAAATATGGATTGAAGGTAGTTACAATACGGTTTTGAGGCCCTAAAAACAACCTAAAAAGTTGCTAGAATGACTAGGGTTCGTCTCCCAAAAGTTATATAAAGTTACACACTTAAAACCCTAAAATCGGTTTTATATATATAGTAAAAATGGCGCGACGGCGTGGCTTTAAAGTTGTGACGCCGTCACCACGTGGATGATTCTAGATCCTCTTGAAGTCCGCCACATCTTGACATCGTCGCTAGATCTTTGACGCCTTCATAATGAATATCCTAACGCCGTCGCTTTATGATGGTGACGCTGTCTCCACGCTGTGTATGCACAATTCTTCATGATTCTTGGTGTAGAGTCGTAATCTTGTTCGTTTTTTCTCCAAATGAGCCCAAGTCACGCGTATTTCCTCTAAATGCCATCCAAGTGCTAAAAACATGAAAACAAACGATTAAGCACATAATCTGGGCATATTTGCATGATTTAGGGGGTTAAATAGCCCTGAAAAAGTGTATAAAGTAACACATCATCAGATAGTTAGTTAGAAAGTCAAAGTCGGTCAACAGATTTAAAAGTTAATTAGTTTTTTCTTTCCCGCCTTTTGTATAAATAGCTGTAAACTCGTTTCATCTCATTTTCATATAGTGAAATAACCATTTTCAACACTCTCTCTATTTTCTCATTATGCTATCGGAGCCAGGTAACAACTTCCCAACAAACTCTCAAGTAATTTTCTAAGAAACTCTGATTAACTTAACGAATTTCGGTCATCTTCTCATGCGAACATAATTGATTCTGTTTTATTTTTTGATTAATTTGTTAGGTATTGTTCATTAATAAATCACACAATCATGACTTAATCTAATCAAAACCCAAACATAAACACAACAACAACCCCCATGAATAAAGACATCAATTCTCCTAATCACCCTCTATTTTCTAACAAAGTCTGATCATCTAGGCCTGATACTGATATCAAAGAAGCTCACGGTTTCAGATAACTGTAGGTCATAGAAAATGTCAATGATGATAGCATTAAATACTAAGAACAAATTCAAGATCATTACTGGTGAATTTAAGGAAGCTGGAATTAATTTTGATCTTAGAGCACTTTAGGAAAGAACAAATGATATGATCATATCATAGATCTTGAACACAACTACTAAGCAGATATCACAATTAGACGGGCACATAATCTATCAAATCACTAATGATTTAGTTTAGTTGAAACAAAACAACAATGCAATTGAAAGCTATTATCATAAGTTACAAGGTCTTTGGGATGAATGTGATTCTTTAAAGGTACGCTACATGTGTGTTTGTGCTTATAACTATGAGAATGGCAGGATCAATGGTGAAAGAGATCAAAGAAAGAGGTTGATTCAGTTCTTGAGGGGTCACGATGAGTGTTATGCAAATGTTAGTGGTCAAATTTTGCTCATGAGTCCAATTCCCATAGTGGCTAAGGCATACAGTATGATAAGGCAAAAAGAGAAACAAAAAGAAGGTTATTCACTCAAAACAACACCTAATACAGCCCTATCTTCACACTTAAAGAACTCTATGAACACCTACAACAACAACTCAAGGTTTGAGAGAAATTACAATTCTAGTGAAACATCATCAATAAATTATAGTCAAAATAAGTCATCTGCAAAAAGAGGTAACTATAGAAAAGGAGTAATATGTGGTAATTATGGAAAGGAATGGCATACTAAGGAAGAGTGCTACAAGTTGGTTAGGTATCCAGTTAGGCATCATCCTCTGCATGGAAAGTACAAACCACCCATCCAAACACACAGGAATGGTATGCAGAATATCACAGTACACATGACAGTTACTTAGGATACTACTACTAATGCACCAAATGTCTCTACTCAAAATGATGCAGCAATGAGTGCTAGGATGGATCAACTCCAAAACCAGCTTAATCAAAGGTTGCTGAAGGTATACCTAGACTCATTGCATCTGATATTACTAAGTCCTACAAATTCATAGCTTATTATTATATTAGTTATAGAACTTATAAAGTAATTTCATATATCTTGATTAACCAAAGACACTTATGGGTAATAAATAGTAGTGCCACAAACCATGTTTGTATTTCCCTAACACTAATGCATAACATATAACTCTGCACACTTCCTATCTATATCACTTTACCAAATGGCCAAAACACTTTGGTCACACAAGTAGGACCAGTACACATTAACTCAACCACTACCTTACATGATTTACTCTACATCCCCTCATTTTTTTGTTGGGTAAAGGGTTTCTCTAATAAATGTATTACTCCAAAAAAAATGATTCAGTACAAAGGGTGTGGGTAAGTCTCACACCTCAACCCATTACATAGGCACAAAATGAACATGATAAGCAAAACTACTCAAAAGAGGATACTACTATACCTAGTTTACAATTGACTCAACTATAAAAAATAATATATTTCTTCTTCCGACCACGAACCATGATATCTAAATCATCACAAATAGCCTAAAGGTGATCAAACAAATCATGACTTTCATACAAATCGTCATCATACGGGTCGTAGTCATCATCTCGTTTTGTTTCCTTTCATTGTTTCAATAGGCTATTAGTACCATAACCTCTGTCACTTTGACCTTTAAAACTTGTTGAAGCCATTAAATATGCAGTTTCATTAACACCACTTTTATTTCACCTTCACTATCCACATTCCCTCATTCTCCTAAAACCTACTTTCTTTGAGCAAAGTTGGGACACACATTCCACTTTCTATTCTTTTCACACCCTTTGCCGGCTACTTTCAGGACCACCACTTGAGAACTGCACATGGCAACCTCTATAATGGACTTACATCATCACACAAGAACCTATAGCCACTCCCTCAACCATTCTTAGAGTCAACACCAACAATATGGTTATTTGGCATTCAAGGCTTGGAAATCCTTCGCCATAAGTTCTACAACAAATAAAACAATTTCAATTTCCAAAGATTGTAATGTACATACATGTAATGTTTGTCCTATTGCAAACAACATGCTTTACCTTTCTCTTAAAGTGATTATAATGCTAATTCTCGGTTTTGGTTGATACACATTGATGTTTGGGGACCACATAAAGACCCCACTGTGAACAAATGTCATTATTTTCTAACCATTGTTAATGATTATTCAAGGGAAACCTAGACATATATGTTACTAGGGATACGTATTTAGACCCGAATCCCGGTACCGAACCGGAACCGTACTGGTACCGTACCGAAACGATACCAACTCCCGATACACGGTACGGGCCCGGTACCATGAATCGAGCAAAAAATTTCAAGACCACTAATTCGGTACCGGTACCAAAACGGGATAGTACCGAATAATACCCGAAAATTAAGTAGTCATAAGGAAAGAATCTAAACGTCCCAAAAACCTACTGTAACAACCACAACTCCGTCATAAATCTAAAAACAATTAAACCGTAACTTATTATTAATCACTCAAATCATCAAATTTACTATCTTTAAATCATATCGATCATTATCATTGAAAAAAATAAATGTTTTCTTTTTTTACATATGCAATAAGACGCCCCTAATATGCACCAGAGTTTACAATGATTATTAGTTTATTTTATCTAATAACCAGGATATATAGCTACATCAATGATTATTAGTTTATATATCGAAGACACACGTATTAGTATACATACATTAGCTTGTTGAATCAAGTTGTTAGTCAAATACGAGTATATTATTAGTATATAATAATTGTTAGTTTATTATATCTAGTTCGCAATACCAGTATACAGAGTTACATTAATGATTATTAGTTTATTTTGTATCTAATTCGCATATATTGATTTTATGTAAATAGATGACACAATTTTTAAAGAAACTTTAATGTTGAATATTGATGAATCAGATTCGTGTTATGATAATGAACCCTCGATTTGAAATCACTCAAAAATGCACGTTATATCATTTTTTTGTTGTCATAGAAAGTTACTAGCGTGAAATCTTATATTTTGTTTTTGGTCTAACAAAAAAGGGAAGTACCGGATAGGTACCGATTTCCCGGTACCGGTTCCGGAACTCGAATCCCGTTTGGTACGGTACCGGTACACCCGTTTCATGCTCGGGAAAAATCGGTACCAACTATTCGGTACGGGTTCGGTATGAATCTGGTACCGTACTCATCCTTATATGTTACTATCCAAACACCATAAATATCAAACATCAAAATGTTTTATGTTTATATAAAAAAACACTTTAAAATCTCACTAAAAACCATCAAAAGTGAGAATGGCACATAACTCATCAATCATTCTCTAACTGAGTTTTTCAAAATACATGGCATTGCTCACCAAACATCTTATCCAAACACCCCCACAATAAAATGCTAGAGCTGAAAGAAAACATAAACATTTACTTGAAGTAACAAGAGCAATTAGATTTCAAGTCAACGTTCTTACTTTTGGGGCTTGTAGAATCGTAAAGGTTGGGTGAATACGTTTCTTTTATAAACTTAAGACTTTTGTATCAAACAACCAATCAAGTTTATACTACAACAACTATACTAAATAACATCAAACAAAGCATATCACCACAACACAATATACAACACAAACATAGATGCATAGCAAACATAAATATAAAGCGATAAAGGCAAATATAAATGTAAAGCAATAAGTAAAATAAAGTGCAAATCGGACACGATGATTTATAGTGGTTCGGCTACGAAGTTCCTCTTCACCTTACTCCACTCCCCGAGTACCCAACTCGAGAGTTACTTCACTAGATCAACAAGCTCCTTTAAGGCGGATAAAACCATACAACGTCGCTTACACTTTATTCGGTACTAAGCTAAATACCGAGTCCTACTTCGAGGTAGAACCAACCTTACGTCGCTTACACTTTATCCGGTACTAAGCTAAATACCGAGTCCTTCTTCGGGTACAACCAAACCTGTTATATTTTATGGCCTAACATAACAAACCTTGTGTTTTATGGCCTAAACACATAAACCACCTAACATCTAGTTTGTTGTATAATGATTGATACACAAATGTGTATAATGATGATCCAAGATATAATTGTCAATTAGATGTAAAAGCCTAATCTAAAACATCAAGATCACTAAGCATGATGTTGTTGATGAAGATGATAAGTCTCTTAGCTTGTTGTGATAGATCTTCATATATGTAGGTATGTGGTGGATGATGATGACAAGATCTCTAAGCTTGCTTGAATGGAGTATCATGTAGAATCATGCTTGCAACAAATGAAAGTTAGAAGCATTATGATCAAGGGTTATTGGGGTTTTGATGATATGATGAATTGTGTTTTTACATTATAAAAACTTGTTTATAATGATCCCTAAATGTGATCAATAATGTGGGAGAAAGGTTGTAAAAAGAGTTGGTCAAGAGATAAGCAAATGGGTGCTATTTATAGAAAACCCAAATCTTGGCCGTCATGGATCCACAGATCCAGTTATGGTGGATCCGTGTGTTATGGTGGATCCGTGTGTGTGCAGATTAAAAAAAAACTAGTTGTTATTTTGTCTTTTGTAGTTATCCACAAATCTTAACAAAATCTTCTTAATTGTACTTAAATGATATTTAAGTACAAGCTTCTAGAAACAAAATATTTCTTAACTTAATATGGAAATATTTAGTAGATTTGGTTAGATTATGAAAGATTTATTTTCATAAATAGCTAGACAAGAATTAATTAGTTTTGTCCTTATTCACTAATTAATTTGTCCTATTATCTAAAGTGGAAAGATATGTTTTGATCTTCTAAGATTTATTCCTAAAATGGAAGATCTTGTCTAGTTAAGCTAGTAATTAATATTGTCCTATTCTCTAATGTGATTAATTACTTGTTAATCATTTTCAATGGTTTGTTAAATGGGTTGATCATAATGCAACTTAACAAACATATTCATACCTTTTGTTGAAGCATGAGTAGACTCGAGACGTCGAGAGGTGTTGATGAATGTATGCGTTGATGAGTTGTGATCACGCGTAACTTGCACATTTTACGTTATGTATTACAAGTTATTTGTTTGTCATTATTAAAACCAAAGGACTTGTTTAGTTTAAATATAGTAATATTTGCACTAACAGTTTTTAAATTTTATTCTTGTTAATGATTTTTAAGCTAATTTCACATAAGCTATCGTATTCAATTTGCATATTATCATTATCAAAAGAAGATGCATTATCACTATAGCAAGAAGAGTTAAGAGTTACCTCATTTAATGATTGATCCATGAGACAAGTTTCGTCGTTGGTTTTGTCTTCGGCGTCATTCTCGCTATCGCTCCAAGAACCTCCAATGAAAGCCTTTTAGTCTTTGTTGCGAGATGTTTTTGGACAATCGCCAATGAGATGACCTGGATCACCGTATCTAAAACATTTACGGTCACTCTTTCCTTTCTTCTCATCTCTTTGTCTGAATGACTTCCTTTCTTCTCTTGGTTGCCGAACAAATTTACCCTTTCTTCTAAAGAACTTTTTAAAGTTCCTTACGGCCATAACATATTCTTCGTTATCGCTTCTAGATGTAGAAGTTTCATCATCACTAGACTCTTTCTTAGCTTTCAAGGCGATGGACTTAATTCATTCCTTTTTGCCTTTATAAATTTTGGAATTTGTTTCATGACAACTTCATGTTCTTTTAGATTGCCGATAAGCTCGTCTAGAGCTAGTGATGACAAATCTTTCTATTCTTCAATCACCGTGACCTTTGCTCTCCATTTAGGATGTAGAGCCCTAAGAAACTTCCTAACATAGTTCTTGCTAGAGAAACCTTTATCAAGAGCTTTAAGATTAGTAATAATAATGTTAAATCAAGCAAACCCGCTATCAATAGATTCTTCTTCAAGGATAGAAAATTGTTCATATTGTTGAATAAGAAGATCACTTTTATTATCCTTTACTTGGCTATTACCTTGATGTGTAATTAAAAACGATTACAAAATATCTTTAGCCGTTTTACACATAAAAATTCTTTCATATTCCTTTTTAGGTAAAGCATTATAAAGAACCATTTTAGCTTCATTATTTTTAGTGAGTTTCTTTTTAAGATCATCATCTTGTTGTTTAAAAGGAACCGTTTCTAAAACTTAGGATTCTTTATTTCTAGCAACCGGCGGAAAATCACCATTCAAGATAATATGCCAAAGATCTAAATCTTTTGCTTTCACATAAGTTTCAAATCTATTTTTCCAATAAATAAAATGATCACTTTCAAAAAGAGGTGGTCTTTGCATGGATTTCCCTTCTAGATATTTATCTGAATCCATAGATCGATTCAAGCTTTAATGTACAATATACGTTAAAGATCTTGGGTGACCTTAGCTTCTGATACCAATTGTGGAAACTAGAAGGGGGTTGAATAGTTTTTACCGTTTTAAAATTAAGACTTAGATTGTGGACTTATGTGAATTCAAGAGATATACACAAGTGTATATGACAGCGATGCAACAAGTAAATAAACAATCTACGAAATGTAAGCAAGTAAATATAAGAAAGATCAAACCGATGACAGAATGATTTATAGTGGTTCGGCTATGAAGCACCTCTTCACCCTACTTCACTCCCCAAGTACTCAATTTGAGAGTTATCTTCACTATGTCAACAAGCTCCTTTTAGACGGAGAAAACCGTACACGTCGCTTACACTTTTTCTGGTACTAAGCTAAATACCTAGTTCTACTACGAGATAGAACCAATCTAACACACTATGTATTTTGAGGCCTAAATACTAACCTATCATACACATATAATACACACAACACACAACACAAGATATACAAGATGAATGATTATCACAAACGTGATGACACAACTAAACTATTAACACTTGAGCTTGACCTCTTCTTGAGTGTTCTTCACTAAAGAGTGGAATGAGTTGATCACTTATAATGGATTATGTAACAAGTATAATGATCAAAGAATATATAAAAGATAAAATATATGTGAGAAAAATATTTGTCAAGAGTTGTGTAAAATGAAAGAATGAGGTTGGTATTTATTGGCAACATTTTGAAATTCAAATATGTCCTAGGAGAACCAAATGATCGACCCATGGATCTCCCATCTCCTAGATCCGTCTAGTGTTTTTGGTGGATCCGTGGGTGGAGCTGGGACAAAATTTGTCATTTTGTGATTAACCTCAAATCTATGCAAAATATTGTTTTGTACTTATTAAAACTAGTTTAATGGATTCTTCTAGAAGAAAATATTTCTTATCACCAATAAGGAAAGATTTTCTAGATTTAAAAAGATTTGGAAAGATTATTTTCACTTATGGTTAATCGTATTTTGTTTTACATGATTAATATAAATAGCTTCTAATTGATCATGTGTTAGCTTAAATAATTTGATTAGAAAAGGTTTATGCAAATGATAATATTTTTCTTTGATCATTAACTATGTTTACTAATGTCATATTCATACCTTAAGTGATTTGTTGGTGTCAAGTAAACTTTCGACTAAATAACTTGTTTACGTAAACTTTTACGTAGTATGACGTTATATTTGTTATTTTCAAAACATGAAGATCATTAAATATAAATATCGTTTTTGCACGAATATTTGTATTAACAAATTTTAAAAACCCCCAATTTCGAAAACCTAATTTTATTGAATTTAAATTCGATCTCAAGATCATCATCAAAAATCTTTTCCGAAACCTATAAAACCTAAAAATACTTACGTTTGAGAAGAGAAAGAGGTTGTGGTCGTTGTAATGAACTCAAAAACTCGATCTTGTGAAAAGTTAAATTTTCTCTTCTTTTTGATATCAAATTCGGAATGGTAAAAAAATAAGAAATGAATTAATTTTCTATTTATACCGTCCGAATTTAGATTTTTGGAAAGTGACACTTTCAGTCCTTGAAGTTTTTCTTCCGAAAATTCATTTTTAAAAAAAATGACAGTTTTGGCCCTTGTGGTTTTTGATACCGAATTTTATTATCACAAAATTTCAAAACCCTCTGCAGTATGATCCATTTGCACAGTTAGTCCTTTAATGGGATTTTTCCTTTTTTTTAAAGTCCAATTTTTTCACAAAGAAATGAAAAACTCCCCTCGAAAATATACCAATTTCATAGAAAAACTTTTAAATATTCGAGAGATCATCGTTTTTATTGGATTTTGAAAACGTTGTGAATTTTTCAATCAAAATCCAAGGTGATGTATGTGAATAGATTTACAAAAACACAAGTTTTGACAATGAGAACATATTTGTTTATCAAAATAACTCCCCCTCGGATCATGATCTTGTATTGGCATTTTAAGAAATTTTGATGAAAATATCGAATCATGAATCAAATTTGAATGAGAAGACATGTGTTTTTGTTTAAATTATGTTTTTGTCCTTTTACATTTTTTATTATTATTTTTGTATTTTATTTTTGTTTTTAAAAAACATTAAGGAAATCTTTTTGTGTTTTTATATTTTTTAATTTTGTATTTTGTTTTTGAAAAATTTATTTACAAGTTTGATGTATGATCTTTTTCAAGAAAATAACTTTGCCAAACTTTCCAACTGAGTTGGAGTCATACATCTCATACCAATGCGATGAACTAAGTACTCAAAGCATTTTTTGGGAAGAGCTTTAGTAAATAGATCCGCAAGTTGGTATTCAGTTCTGACAAAGTATAATTCCACCATTCCCTTCTCAACATGCTCTTTAATAAAATGATACCGGATGTTTATGTATTTGTACGCGAATGCTGAACCGGATTGCATGAGATAGCGATAGCGCTCTTTGAATCGCAATACATCGGTATTTTGTTGTACTTGTATCCATAGTCCAGTAGTTGTGTTCGCATCCAGATGACTTGTGCACAACACGTAGACAATGATACAAATTCAGCTTCAGCTGTGGACATCACAGTACAATCTTGCTTTTTGGAACTCCAGCTCATGAGCTTTTTACCTAAAAATTGTAAGCCTCCTAAAGTGCTTTTGCAATTGTCTTTACATCTTGCATGGTTCGCGTCTGAATATGCAATTAGTTCAAATTCGGAATCCTTCGGATACCATAGTCGCATGTTATAGGACTGTCTTGGGTACAGAAAGATCCTCTTAACCTCTTTGAGGTGTTTGACCGTAGGACGTGCTTGATAACGGGCACAAACAAAGGTGGCAAAAGCAATATCTGGTCGACTGGCTGTTAGATACATGAGCCCTCCAATCATTCAACGGTAAGTCATTTAATCAGTAGGAGTGCCCTGTAAATCAGCATCCAGTCTCTCAGTGGCCATAGGTGTGCTCATTGAGACATAATTATCCATACTATGTTTCTTTAAAAGCTCAATTACATATTATGACTGACTAATGAATATACCATGGGGTGATTGATGAACTTAAAGTCCCAGAAAGAACTTTAGTTTACCCATCATAGACATCTCAAAGTTGTTTTTCATAAGATTTGCAAATCATTTTGAAAAATCTGGATTTGTAGAACCAAATATGATGTCGTCGACAAATACTTGGACAAGTAATATGTCTTCCCCGTGACGTCTTGTAAACAAAGTCGGGTCAACAATACCTGTAGTAAAATGGTGTTCAATCAGGAATGAAGATAGTTTGCCATACCATGCTCATGGAGCTTGTTTGAGACCGTATAGAGCTTTCTTAAACCTGTAAACATGGTCGGGAAAGTCTGGATTGACAAATCCATCAGGTTGCTAACATAAACTTTCTCTTTCAATGGACCATTGAGAAATGCAGTTTTAACATCTATCTGAAAGATGGTGAAGTTTTTATGTGCAACATATGCAACGAACATCCTGACGGCTTCAAGACGAGCAACAGGAGTGAATGATTCTTCAAAATTTATGCCTTCTTCCTACTTGTAACCCTTGCAACAAGATGAAATTTGTTTCGAAAAACAATGTTGTCTGCATCACTTTTATTCTTCCAGAGCCATTTGACAGCAATTATATTCTTTCCATCTGCTATAGGAACTAGTTCCCATACGTCTAGTCTCTTGAATTGATGCAGCTCATCTTGCATAGATTCTATCCAGCTGTGATCTGACATGGCTTCTTTGATGTTCTTTGGCTCGAAGGTTCTGACGGTTAATGCATACATACATAATTTAGAATAAGTTTGAAGTCTATTTTGAGTCATTATAGGTTTGGATGGGTCACCAATTACTTGTTCCAAAGGATGAGCTTTTGTCCGGATATGTGTTGAGGGTTTTACTTGGTGAAACTTATGCATATTTGATGGGTCTAGAGTTGTTGTTGATGACTCGGCTTCTTTAAAGTTTGGAGCATCATATGGAACAAATATTGTATTACCATCAAAATTTGCAGAGTCTTCTTTATTAGATTCATCAACATTATTTAGAGAGATTGGAGAAGTTTGTTCTTCGGATGTAGTTACAATTGGAAGAGCCTTTTGTTCTTCAACGATGATTGAAGATGTCGAAGGTGAGTCTTCAGTATTGTGAACTTGTTGTGTAGCAGAATTGATGAACACCTCAGAAGATCTCTTCTCAAAGTATTCTTTATACATTGGCCTGAACAAATTATCCAAATCCTCTTTAGACAGAGTATTCCTGGATTATGTTGATGAATCATCATTGATGAATCGTTGTGAAACGGGTTCTCAACTGTTACGTTTAGAAGCCATAGCTGTAAGCTCGTGAAACTTGACATGGATGGTTTCCATAATCTTTTTGGTTCGTCGACTATATATTCAAAACCCTCTGGATGTTTCTGAATATCCAATAAAGATTCCAATGTCTGCTTTTGGTTTCATTTTTCCAAGGTCTTCTCGATCATTTCTTGGATAACAAAGTGAACCAAATACATGAAAATACTCCACATTTGGTTTTCTACCACGAAGAAGTTAATATGGAGTCTTGTTGTACCTCAGATGAATTATTGGCCGATTTTGAGTGAAGCAAGCGGTGGAAATTGCATCGGCTCAAAGAAATTCTGGTAATCATAAAAAGATAAGCATTATGCATGCAGCCTCGACAATAGTACGATTACGTCTTTCAACAACACCATTTTTTTGAGGCGTTCGGCCATTTGAAAATTGTTGCATAATGCCTAACTTTTCATAATGAGCCTTAAGAGTTGCGTTTTTAAATTCAGTGCCATTATCGATAAGAATCTTGTGAATTTTAGCATTATAGTTCAACTGAACTTGAGCAATAAACTTCTTTATTATTTCTGGAGTCTCATCTTTTATGTGAAGAAAATATACCCATGTGAATTGAGAATAATCATCAACGATCACTAGAATATACTTTTTTCCGTAGATGGTTGATACACTCATTGGCCTACATAAGTCCATATGTAGCAATTCCAATTTAGAATGAGTGCTTGGAACCAATTTAGGTTGATGAGAAGATTTCTTGCTTTTTCTGCTCACATGCAGAGCACAGATGATCTTTACTGTATTTGAATTTCGGAAGACCATCAACCAAATCATGTTTGGTAAGATCGTTAATGGTACCGAAGTTTAGATGTGAGAGTCTGCGGTGCCATAACCATGACTTTGTTGAAGTGGCTTTGGAGAGAAGACAAACAGGTAAAGAAGCAGCCATATCTGAAATGGAGATAGTATATAAATTGGATTCATGAGCTCCTGTAAGCAAATCATCTCCTTCTAGATTTCGCACATAGCATGTGTTGGAACGAAAAGCAACTTCTAAATCACCATCACAGAATTGTTATACACTGAAGAGGTTGTATCTTAGGCCTTCAACATAATATACATGACAAATAATGATATTGCCTTGTAAATAATCTCCATAGCCCTTGACTGCTGCAAAGTGATCGTTTCTAAAGCGGACTGTGCCTATGAATTTCTCAATGAAATTTTTTAGTAGTGAACGATCACCAGTCATATGCTTTGAACAGCCACTATCAACAATCCACAAAACAATTTAAACTACCTGCAACACATGAAGAAACAACATATGGACAAGTGGTTATTTTGGCTACCTTCTTTTAACGGGAACCGATGTATTAACAGTGTTTCTACTATTAACAATATTCATAGTCGTCTTAATAGGTGACCAAACAACATTTGGTTGTAATTCGTACCACTTTTTCCATATTCGACTAGTTCTTATTTTGTTCTTTATGTATTTGGTAAGTGAATTTTCTTGCAAAATTACTAAAATTGACTTAAACGCACCAGATATCTTATTTTTGGCACATAAGGGAGTAACTGCAGCAATCTTAATTTTGGAAACTACGAGAGTAGCGTTTAAGGACTTAGATTGTGTAGTCGTAACATAAAACCTAGTCCTTGAAACTACGGGAGTAGTATCTTCAATTGTAGATTTTGCTGTTCTAGGAGTAGTGAATAAAACTCTTCTAACTTTCGAGTGCACATTTAAATTATAATTCGCAAGACATTTATCATGACACGGGATAAGCACATTCTTAGCACAAGAAACACACAATACATCCTTCACTGTAAGAGCGTTTTTAACATCAACCTCATTTACAATCTTTTTATTTGAAACAACATTCTTAGATGCAACATATGTCTTTTTATTTGTCCTAACATAAACTTCTGCTTTCTTTGATATTTTTTAGTGTTGGATAAAACACTATTCTTGAATGGTGAATCTCTATTCGCTGGTCTTCTAACACTAGAAGCAGCTTTCAGTCCTGGAGAAGGTAAAACACTATTAGCTTTGTTTGTATTAATTTCCTATTTCTTTAAAATCTTGACTTTGTACATTCCCGTTGCTGTGACATTTTTGTTTGTTTCAACATCTTTCTTTTTGTTAGGTGAAGTCTGTAAACTGACTCTTTTTGACAAAACATGTTTCTCTTCTGTTTTAGGAGCAACATTTTTCTTTTGAAAGACTTGTTTATTTAGCGGTGTAACACAAAGAAGTTGAGTATAAACATTGGTTTTGTCAAACTTAGTATTCACAAACTTACTTTTTTCAGCATTTTTCAGTTTGGTTTATAACTCAGATATTGTCATCAAAAGATCTTGATTCTCTGCACGTACATCTGCGTATGCATATGTCTTTTGAATAACATGCTCTTTATTGATGTCCCCATCGGTTTGAGTTCATGTCTTTTTGATTGAATCAAAAAGTTTTTGATACTCTAATTTGACATGTTCTTGTTCTTTTATCAAAGATTGTACTTTAAGTTCTAAAGACACGTTGTCATTCTCAATCTTTTCCATTTTGGATATCCAAGAGGTTTCACAAATGGTTTTCAAAGAAGATTCACATTGTCGTCTTTCTTTTTCATGTTGTATCTGTAATTAAAAATCAAGACTTTGTTTTTGACATCTTTGAACATCGTTTTTAAGAATGTTTATTCATTTTTGACTCCCCTCTTGGATTTCAATGGACTCCCTCTAAATTTTCTCAATTTCATCTTGCACATTATTGTTTACACATTCATGACTCAACAACACATAACATTCGATTTCATGCTTGATTTTTGCTTCTAAGATTTGATCATTCAAAAGCTCATTTTGTTTCCATGTTGCACTAAAAGCACTTTCTGTTTAGTCAAAAACATCTTTCAATACTTTCATGTCTTCTGAAAATCATTTTTGAAAGATTTCAAAATTCAAATGCAATCCATGAAGAATTGGTTTAACCTCTTGTTGAAAAAATTTAGTTAACCGTATTTCTTCTAGAGTTGTATAGAAAATGCTTTCACGTTTAGAATTTTTTTGTAATAATGCAAACAACGTTTTAAATTCATTTTCTATTTTTTCCAAATACAGATTCATTGGATTTTAACTAGGCTTTGAAGCCACATGAGTTTTTTTCTCAGAAGGTGAAGTCAATGTACTTGCATTTGAACGATTTTCAAAAGGTATAAAAGTAGATGGAAAATATTTTTGTTAAGCAGATAGTTCTTTTTGTGGAACAAAATCCTCGTATAGATAATTTAATTTGTTGTAATCAATTGTGCGAACATTTTGTTTTTTCTTAATAGCAATTCGATCCTTAAATTTGTTTTTCATTTTCTTTTGACTCTTAGTAGCATCATCAAGTATGTTCTCAGTGTCCCTAACATTCACATGAATTTTTGTATTACCAAAACAAGAAGCATCATATATTTTTGGATTATGAGAAATTGCTTTCTTGAGTGTATAAAGATTTTGGTACCCTAAACCATGTTTTAAATTTGGATCATAAAATGACATTGGTTTTGGTCCAAGCATGAACATTGCTTGTAACGATCGACCGATTTTTAATACCACATTTTCATTTTCTTTGGCTCTTGCTTCAAGATCTAGAACCGTTTCATGATACTTATCTTCATTTTCACTCATCTTTCGTTTCAAAATTGTTTGTGTCTTTTGAATTTCCACAATTTGTCTTTTTAGTTCGGCAAAAAACAACTGTAAATTATCCCGTTTTTGTTCTAGATCTCGAATGATGTCCTGATCATGAATAAATTGGGTTTGTAATCCTTTTCTAATCTCCTTGCTTTACTGTCAGCCTCAATGATTTCGTTAAAAAGGTAGTGTTATTTCCTTTGGTCATCTCAAAAACCTGAACCTTTTCTTTATACAACTCAAGTTGTTGGGTTAAAAGTTTGTTTTGTTGTTTGACTTTGTTGGCAATTATTTGTTATTTCTCAGCTTCCTTATAAGCATTTCTAGCTAATTTCTCTAATTCATATAATGCTTGAACACTATTATCGTATTCAACACTGCCACTATTAACATCTACATTTTATTCATCAAATGTAATATTGTTATCAATTTGATCATCACCGATTGTATCGTTAACAATTTTAGGTTGCTTCGGATACTTTTATTCTTGATTATCTTTATCAAATAATGGGTTCACATAACTGGTGAATGGTGTTTGTACTTCGTTGAGGAATGCAGAATCATAGCTTGGTCCTACATTAGAATCAATGTTTACTGGTTGAATTCTAGCAATCAAGCATATATTTGCACTTAATTCCTTAATTTCTTCCATTCGAGTAGCATCAACAACAAGAAAGTCATTTTGTCCATCGGTAATAGTTACTCCTGCTTCATCCTGTTTTGCTAGCAACATCTGTTCCATGAAGTACTTTGAATCTCGAACTCTTGGCTTTGGACAATTACAAGCATAATGACCTTTCTCACTGCAATTGTAGGATTGAACATTTGCAGCAGACCCTGAAGATGTAGTCCGAGAGTTCTCTGTATGTTCCCAGTATCATTTTGAACATTGTTACCCTCAATAAATTCTTTTGGAACAAATAAACGTCTTGTGTTTCTGCCATCATTCCCAGAATTTTTGCTTTGAATGTTTACTCTGACAGCTTGCACAATTGTTTGATTTCTGGTGTTGAAAGAAGTGCGAAGACGATTATATGTTGGATTAGAGTTGAGTGATTGCTCGAGCGAGTAACATCATCGCAAAAGTAAGTGGATCTTCAGAATTGTTTTGAAATGCATCCCCTTGATAATCATCATCATAATTAACAACTAAAGAAGGATGTGTGACATAGTAAGGTGACGAAGTTCTAGAAGAGGAACCCGTATGTGCCACCAACGCAAGAGGATCATGAGACTTTTCTAATTTCTTTGCTCTAGATGTGTTAATCAGTTTCTCATATTGGGAATGATAATCAAACAAATCATCATAAGAATCTTCTGTTAACCTCTTTGCAAGACGAACTTGAGTGACATACTTCAGCTATTCAGGTTGTAAATGACTTTTGGGAATTTGATGCCATTTCGTTCTAGATCAATCATTAGCTGAGCAAAACAATTGTATACTGAGACAAGTGCTTCTCTTGGTTCAGCAACAAATTGATCAAATTCATTATTGAAGCGTGTTTCCCTGTCAACTTTTTTTGCACAGTTCCTCGCATTAATCGTTCAACTCTTTACCACATGACTTGTACAGTAGTACAAGCATCCATAAAGTTATATATGCCATTTGGGATAGAGACTAAAATCAAATTCATCACTTCAATCTCGGCTTCATAGTGTTTCAAATCATCTCCTGTCAAATCATCTTCTATTTGCAGCCTTGGTGTTTGAGAATCATCAGGAGTGAAATTTTTGAACACATATGGACCTTCATCAATTATCTTGTAAAGCCATTTTTTGTTTTCTCTCTTTCGATTGAGGTACCTTCTGAAATGACTTGTCCATGGTATATAACTACCTCTTTCAAGCATCGGAGGTCTAGTCTCAGAACCGACATCATCAAGAGATTGTTGATGTACATTTGAAGTCGATATGTTTTGTGACTCAAAGATTGAATCTTCATAGACGAAAAAGAGTTCTATTTGTGATTTACAATCTACTTCTAAAGAAACTTCACAATATATCAAATTTGACTCCTTTGCTGAATTTGACAAATTCGATAAGACACGTGTCACAAATTCGATGATGAATTTCAGAAATGATTAACTTGTTCTAGAATACCCAAAATTCGATAACACTGTTGTCGAAAATGCCCAAAATTAGAATCTCGGACACAGTGTTTCTCGGACAACACTTTTCTTGGTCAAATGAATTTCAGAACTTTTCTCGAACAAAACTAAACTCAGACAACTCAGAAACAATTTTCAATATCTAACTAATTTTCGATAATCACACTTTTTGAAAAACTTTTCAAAGAAAATTTGACATATCAATCATGATAAAACCGTAATGATGTCAAATTTGATGAAACTTGATCCGTTTAAAGTGTTTCTGAAAAAGGTTATAACAAATTCGATAAAACCGAAAATGTGGGTTTTGCACTTAGAATTCAAAGAAGATGATCACAAATTTAATATAAGCTAAATTAGTGAGCACTTTACGATTCACAAACCCGTATTTTGGTTTCAAAACTTAACCTTTTTCTTGTTAAACACAATTTCGATAAAACTGAAATTGTGTCAAGTGTGTTTTTGTGATATCGAATTTAGTTTTCCTAACACAATTTTCGATAAAACCAAGAAATTATGTATCTATTACAACTTTTAGACTTAATTCCAAAAATGAGACTGGTTCCTAATACATAATTTTCGATAAAATTGAAAAATTATGTAACTTCTAAAACTCGGTAACAACTTCCGAAATTGAGAATAACACCTAATATACAAGTTTTGATAAAGCCAAAAACTCGTATAACTATTACAACAACAACAATATGACTTCTGAGAATGATTAACCTTCGATAAACCTCTTCATATCAATCATATACCTTGCGAATTTTTATAGAACACACGAAAGGATACCGAAATTGCTCAAACTAACCAAAATGATCACGTCTTATCCATAATTTCTGTCGAAAATAAGTGTAATCGCGATATAGGATGTCAAAAATGCTCAATAAGCTCAAATAACCACTTGAAAGTACCAAATTCCACAGAATTTCACCACGTCAAACTCGATAACGCAATCAATCACACAATAGATCACTCTCAATCTCTAATGGCGTATGATACCACTTGTTAGGTCATGTTTTATCTTGAATCACATGATGCATGAAAGTTAATAATAGAGAGAATTAAGAGAGGAAGGCAAGCCTTTCATAATTTTTCAAATTTTATAAAGAAAAGAGAAATGGGAGGGAAAGTGAGAGTTACAAGCCTTAACCCCCTAATGTTGATTAAGGGGTATTTATAGGAGAGGGGAGGATTAGCTTCCTTTCCTTTTATTTCCCCTAATTGCAATCTAGTCCTTATTCTTTAGATAATATGCTATTTTTCATTTTAAACATATTTATCCTTATTACAAACTACATTCTACTTATAAAATAAAGTCTAAACATTAATAATAATTAAAACCACCTAAAGTATCATAATTGACACTTTTATGATCCTAACATGGCTTTTTCATTATTTTCCTCACCGTATCACTCCAACAAAAGCCCTTTGGTTCTTGTCTCTCGGTGGTTTCGGACATTCTCCGATGAGATGATATGGTCTCCACATCTAAAACACTTTCTTTTATTTTTGTGGTTCCTGTCATCCCAACTTCTTTAGAACGTCTTTTTATCGTTCCATGGTTGTCTTACGAACCTATCTCTTTTCTTGAAGAACTTCTTAAAGTCTCTAACCTCCATGGCGTATTCTTCGTCTTCACTTCCGGAAGTTGGACTTTCTTCATCACTAAATTCCTTTCTAACCTTTAAGGCATGAGATTTCTTTTCTCTTTTACCTTTGACTATTTCAGAATCTTTCTTGATGATTACTACGTAAACTTCTAAGTTTCCGATGAGGTCATCAAGTGATAGTGATGTCAAGTCTTTTGACTCTTCGATCGCTGTGACTTTTGCTCTCAATTTAGGATGTAGAGTCATAAGAAATTTCCTAACATAGTTTTTGCTAGAATATCTTTCATCAAGAACTTTTAAACTAGTAATAATAGTGTTAAATATAGCAAAAGCATTATCTATAGATTCGTTTTCGGGAATGATGAATTGTTCATATTATTGCACAAGAAGATCGATCTTGTTATTTTTGAATTGACTATTACCTTAATGGGTGATTAACAAAGTTTTCCAAATTTCTTTTGTCGTATTACACATAAAAATGCTTTCGTATTCTTTTCTAGGAAAAGCATTATAAATAACCATTTTAGCTTCGCTATTTTTTGCGAGTCTCTTTTTAAGATCATCATTTTGTTTTTCAAATGGAACAACTTCATCCTTTTTAGTTTCTGGATTAGTTTAAACAGGCGGAAAATCACCCTTAGTAATAACATGCCAAAGATCAAGATTCTTTGATTTCACATAAGTTTCAAATCTATTTTTTCAGTAAATAAGACCGTCGCTTTTAAAAAGTGATCATCTCTGCATACATTGCCCTTCTAGATATTTGTCAAAATCCATAGATCGATTCAAGCTTTAAAATATAATATATTTTAAAAATATTTGGTGACCAGGCTCTGATACCAATTATGAAGACTAGAAAAGAAAGGGGGTTGAATAGTTTCACCGTTAATTTAAGTTTTAAAAACTTTGCTTCAAAAAATTTAGATTTTTGTTTATGTGAGATCAAGCAACAAAATATATAAACAATAACTATGAGAAAGAATAAGACAATAGTAAAAAGATAGAACGATCAAACCACAATATGAGGATTTATAGTAGTTTGGCTACAAAACTCTTCTTCTCCCTACTTCACTCCCCGAATATCCAACTCAAAAGTTTACTATGTCAGCAAGCTCTCTTCGGGCAGAGAAAACCGTACACGTTGCTTATACCAAAATCTGACACTAAGTTAGATGTCGAGTTCTAATCTTAGCTAGAACCAATCTACCACTAGACTAATGTATCTTGACTACTAAATACTAACCGAATCTCATACAACTATTTCGAGCTAACACATTAGCCGGATCTACACAACTACATAAGATTGAGAATAAAGAGATCAGATCTACCAGAAGATCGTAACAAATTTTACGTAATGGCTCACTAAACTATAACACTTTGTATCCTAATGATTACTTATGTTCTTCTCTTGCACTTGAAGAAAGAAGATTGGATCACTTGTTAAACAAGATTAAACAAGCTAATGATCAAAGAAAGATTAGAAAACTGTGTGCAAAGAGGTGTGGAAATGGTTTGGAAACAGTCCACTATTTATAGGCAAGCCGAGGAGTGTCTAAAAGTGGGACGGTCCCTTATTTATTGGGCGGTCCCAGATATATTGGGGACCGTCCTCTCTATAAGGGGACCGCCCACAGTAGGACGCTCCTTTTCTTGTCTTTTAATAGGGAAATGTTTTTCTGGTTTGGGTGATATCTTTTTAGGAGGAAAACCATATTTTAAATATATATATGAATAAAATATTTCTTTTAATTACAAAAATATTTTGTCTAATTTATTTTTGTATCAAGATTTTGTTACATTTATGAATATTTAAAGTTTAAGACAGAAACTTATTTCCTTGATTATTATACAAGTTTAATACTTGTTTGTACATACCTTAAGTGATTTACGTCAAAATGAAAGTTTATGACTAATAACTTGTATACGTTTATTTTTAACGTAGAACGTTTTTACATTTTATTATTATCAAAACGTAGAGAGGTCGAAAAATATAAATAACGTTTTTTAGACATTATTTGTATTAACCAAATCCTCAAAAAAAAAGAAACAGAAAATGAAATTATCCATGAGGATATTGATCTTGAAGGAACACAAAATGTTGCTTCTCTAGAAGAGGAAATTAATGATATTAATAAAGAGATTTCAATCAGTTATGGTCACTAAAAATATCATTGAACCAAACTGAGACAGTAATTATTGATGAGAAATTCTATTATAATGTTGCATGTGATATCATCAACGGAGATGATGATCCATGACCAAAATCTTTTATTGAATGTTAAAGTAGACATAACTAGAACAAATGAAAAAAAGCAATGCAAGTTGAATTAAATTTGCTCAATAAACAAAAAGTTTTTGGACGAATTATCCCCATACCTGGATTTGTGAAACCTGTTGGGTACAGATGAGTTATCATACGAAAACGAAATGAGATTATGAAGTCATAATATATATAAAGCTAGACTTGTTGCTTAAGGTATTTTCTCAAAGACTATGGATTGATTATGAGGAAATGTATTCTCTTGTAATGGATGTAATTATGTTTTGATATTTGATCAGCCTAGCAGTTTCAGAAAACTTAGACATGCGTCTTATGGATGTTGTTACTGCTTACTTCTATTTGATTAGCCTAGCAGTTTCTTAAAAAACTTAAAACTTTTTATTATAAAACCGTAACTATCTATCAAAACCAACTTTTTCGTGGCTTATTTACCTGTTAAGCAGCTTATTTGGGTTTATTTTCCTTCTTTTGTCATGATTTAAAAACAAAGCAAAAGGACAAAAAAATTACACATCCTATTTTCTTGAATCTGTGTTGGTTTATTGTGGGATAAGGACAAAGGTTTTTGAAAAAGAAAAATAGTACCAGCGGTTTAATGAAAAAGTACATGTGATTTATATTGTATGCATGCGGTTTAAGATTGAAGTAGGCGGTTTATCAGACTTCATTCACGTGGTTTAACAGAAAGTGGCCGCGGTTTAAGCAATCCTTCCGTTTCCCAGCTTTTTTAGGCGATTTACAGGTTTTTGTTTTGGGACGCAGTTTAAACAAGTCTTCTTCATCCGCGGTTTAATAGGTATCCCGCGGTTTAAGTTCGTGATTTAACAGGTATCCTGTGGTTTAAGTGTCAAATATATTGCGGTTTAAGTTTCTGTATTCTCGCGGTTTAGGGTGATTTTATTCCACTGCTTGCGGTTTAAGTTTGTGTTTTGGCGGTTTAAAGAGGTTGTCTTCGTGGCTTAAGTTACAGGTATTCCACGGTTAAGGTTTTCGTTTGTTCCACCTCCCGTGGTTTAAGGCCTCTTTGTTTTGTAGCTCGCAATTTACAGGTCCTAGTTCAGCGGTTTAAGGCTCACTTATTTCACTGTCCGCGGTTTAACAAGGTTTAATGGAGGGTGGCTCGCAATTTAGCATGCCCGTGGTTTAGAGCCTTGACCCGCGGTTTACAGGTTTGGGCATCAGTTTAAGGATAATTTGGTCATGGTTTAGGGTTCTTTGTAATCAGCGGTTTAATCTTCTTAAGGATTCGCGGTTTAACATTGCAAGTATACACGGTGGTTTAAAGGTCTAAACACTTTAAGGGTTCATGCATTTTGCATCAAGTGATTCAAAGGGCTATTTGTTTAAGTGGTTTAATGGTTTTTCGAGTTTTGACTTTGATGTTCGCAGGTCTTATAACGACAACCACTAGTCCTTATTTCAAGTTTTCTAATAATCGTTAATTAAGCTCATGTACTTCAATTAAAACAACAAATTTTCGAATAACAAACCACAACAAATCACTTTATCTACTTAAGATCCGTAATTCATTTCTCAACAAATCCGATTCAATGGAAACAAAAGACATGGTTTCTTCGTGTTCGGTTTCAAAAGATCAAGAGCTCTAATGACTTCAAAAGAAGGCACTATTCTTGAAAGGAGGTTGCATGAACGGTCTTAAAGCACTTCAATCACACTTCATGTTTCTCACAAATGTTTTACAAGACTTTGGTGGAGTAGCTACATTCAAAATAACATTCTACCACGACATGGATTTACTAGAAAAGCATCTTACCAAAGAAATACTTTAGGAGATTGCTTGCAAGACTACTTTGACAAAACTCAAAACAATGTTTGAAACCACCTTCAATTCAGAATTAAGAGAGCATCTTTAGAAATATGTTGTATTTAATGCTCAATCCTTTAAAGATACAATGATCGGTAACATGGATTTCATTAAGAAATATATGCTCGAAACAATTATTCATCAACAAGAGATTCATAAACTCTTGACTAAAAAGGAGTTGCCGCAGATACAAGAAGTTCTATCAATACCGTTCAAGCATTGAATGTTGATTTAGTCGTCATGGAAAATACTTGCTCTAAAGAAAATATTAGCTCAAAGACTACATGCAGCAAATCAGTAAAGGAAAGCAACTTCGATTCTAAAACAAAATACGTGCATGCAATAAAATACAAGATGTCAAAAGCAAAATAGAGATGCATGGCATATTTTTGATCACTTCATTCACACCTTCAAGTTCTTTCAAAATAAGACTTAAAAGGCACTCGTATCGAACATGGATTCAAACGGGCATTTTTGTCACTCTTTGGTCAAGATGATGAGACTTTCACAAGTACGATGTTCCTCAACATAGATCAACTTCAAAAGCAACTGGACAAAGACGAATTTCAAGAAGATGGATCTATGGAAGCCTTTTGGGTGCTTAACAGATAGTTTCATCAATTCATTGATTCATGGTTTTCTTTAGATTATGACAGTCAAATGACAAACAAGTACTTTGTTAAATACACTAGAATCGAGGTGAAACATTTCAAAGATACACAACTCCAACACTTGGGTAATGTTAAGAAGTTCATTGCTGAAACAACACGTCATGAATAACAGTATGATAGAAGGGTAAATAAAAGACAGATGCAGACGCAAGAGAGTAAGGTTGATACGGGTAAAGCATTGGATGTTGATTTGGTTGTCACAAAAAGCAGTGGGTCGGAATCAGGAAAGCAGAATACAAGAAGCAGGTCAGGGAATGATACAGATGCCGCTAATGTAGATATCAGACCTATATACGATGAAGAGCTAATGGCTGAGGTACAATTGACTACTGAATGTAATGTATTTGCTATCAGACAACAACATGTTAAGAAACCTAAACTCATTAATGATGGTAGGGTTGACCAGGATGCTGTACAATGTCAAGTTAAAAGTCTTTCTGATGTGCGGTCGTCGTAGGACTTCTACACAAGAAGTTTTACAACTCCCTAGGCAGTGCACCCAATCGTTGTAGTGTAGTATAGGCAAGACTCGGGGTTGTTTATCATTCACTCGAGGAATAGGTTGGGAAGGCTTGATCACGATCTAATAGAATTCTAAAGGTTGAGAGAAGATTATTTTTGTATTTTTATATTTTATGGAAAGCAAGTAAATCATATAATTGGAGAGAGGTTTGGTTTTAGTTGTTTAAACTAAATGTTAACTAAGCTATTGGTGATAACAATAAGATAAAAGACTGTGTTTATTTAATCATGTATTACTCCCTAGATTGCTTCTCCTAGTGTTGTTACCTTGTCACACTTGTGATGATCTGTGTAACTATTTCTTAAAGCATGAACGAATTACACGAACCTGCCGTCTACTTAGTATGCCGTCAACCATATTAGGGGGCAAGGTAGTATGAAGACTATTACCTGATGGTATCCTTTCTACACAATCACGTTTCCCTAGACATATCAACAACGATGCAGACAAAAGCTGGTTTTCTAAGACCTAATGTGCACATCCATCACAAGAAGCAACACCACTAAGATCTACATTCTAGGTTTCATATAATCATAAATAAACACAATAGGAGGTTTAGCCAAGCATGTTAAAGATAAAGCAAGAACAATAAATCAAACAACACATAGACATATTAAATGATTAAGTAAACCTTACTTGATTAAAACATGAATTGGAAGAGGTACAATAGGGTTTTTAGGCCCTAAAATTGTCTCCTACAGCTGCTAAACGAACTAGGGTTTGTACCCTCTTTTTATTCTAAAGTTACACACTCAAAACCCTAAATTCGGGTTTGTATATATAGGAAAAACGACGCGACGGCGTCGCGTTTTAGTCGTGACGCCGTCGTAAGATGAATCTTCTAGATCTGCGTTTGAGTCGGTGCGGGCTGACGCCGTCATGAAAATTGTGACGCCGTCACTTGATGAGTTGTGACGGCGTCGTGTATAGCTTGTGACGCCGTCTCCAGGCTCTGTGAGCACAAATCTTCAAGAGTCTTGGTGTTGGTTCGTAATCTCGTCCGTTTCTTCTCCAAATGAGCCCAAGTCACGTGTAATTCATCCAAATGTCTTCCAAATGAGAAATACCTGAAAAGGAACGATTAAGTACCTATTTTGGGCATAAACACACGATTTTGGGGGTTAAACGACCCCGAAAAAGTGTATAAAATGACACCTCATCAAATACCCCTACACTTGGGATTTGCTTGTCCTCAAGCAAATGGGCTTTTCTATCTAGACAATAACAATATGAGGGGTCATTTTACCTACTCTTTAAAAATATTCTACAACACAACCTTCTAGACCTCGTAATTAAAAGCACGAAAAGTATATACTAGCACCTCACATAAGTGTTTGGGATTCTCTCTTTCACTCGGGTGTATAATGAATTATAACATATGGGGAAATAGAAAATCACACTCATTACCTGTCATAGCATATAAATTACCATAGGCTTGGTAAAGGATCAAACCTCCACCGCTAGGTGCAAGTATTATTCATTACTATCTAAGAGGTCTTTTTAAAGGGTTGTGGGGTGTAGGTGTAAGATAACATATAATGGAAACGGAAACGGATGGGATACATTTGGGTGGTGACTTTGGGTGAATTTAGGGTGGAAGGGTTAGCTAATTACTTACACGAATACACGCTGGTTTGGTTGCTAAGCCAAGACTCGGACGAAGATATACAAACTCTACACAACTCTACATCAATCTCTTTCTTTTTCTTTTCTCATTTTTTAATAACATAATACATCACATGGGGTTTATAACACGTACCCCTACACTTGAGCTTTTACATGCTCGATATTTACAATCTAACTAATGACCCGTTTTGAGGTGGATCAAAATAACATGGAGATCATTTGACAAACATATGGGGGTATTGACTTAACTTTTCTTCCCCATTCTTCCGCGAAATAAATACTACCATGAATCCCAATCGTCCCAAAACTGTATTTACAAGGATAAGGACTTAGCAACCGTGTACTTAATAATTAACTTGGGTTAAACACAATAATGTACTAAAGAGGAGTACATACAAGGTAGGCTAAGGCGATTTGGGTGTAACGATTGGTTTAAGGGTGACAATGCTCTTCATTAATAGTCCGGATTAACCAGAAAATTACGAGAACCGTGAAAAAGGATAGGCTCGGAGGGTTGTACTAGGGTATCCTGCACTAAAGGTGAGTGCATGGCAAGGGTGTGGGATAGTTATATGATCGGTGTGATCATCATAACAATTACAGGTTTAAAACATGGGTTAGTCCTAATGCCTCTTATCAAGCAAATCCTAATACTTACTATGCGGTCTCGGGATGCATCACAAAAACAAGTTCTAGAATTTAATATGCTACCGGTACACTCTCATAATCCTAAAATAACCGATACCAATGTTCCAGAAAAGGCGACAAAACCACGCATACACATCCGTAACCACGGAATAAACATACATGATTGCTTACTCCTTAACTCGATCAAGCTAAAGGTATAACATCTAAGGGCGAACCTCACATTGTGGGGGTGGAATTTTGAGGTTTTTTGTGCTAGTCATATAAATTCCTATCCATGGGACGCTAGTAATACTCAGTTTTCGTTGGTATGTGTCGTAAAAAAATATAAATTTTTGTAAAAATCACCCTTTTTTGCTAAGTTTCGATATATTACCCATCTTTTTAAGGACAAAGCAAATGGAAAATAAAAGAATAGTTTCTAAGGCTTATTTTCCCCCTACACTTAAGTTGAACATTGTCCCCAATGTTCTCTATAAGTACCCGTTAAAACGAATAAAAGGGAAAAGAAAAAAAGGAAAAGAAACTAGTACTCCCCTGGTTTACTCAATAATAGAGAAGAAACATACGATAACTGGTTAAATCGTCCATCGAGAATCATCCAATGAAACTTCCAAGCTTTTTCTCATCAAATATAACCTATAATCAAAGACAAAGACAACTATACCAAGCATAAAATGTGCGATTTACCAATATACAATATGAATTTAGGGTTCAACTCGATAGATAGGATGAAAGAATTGTTAAACTCATTAGGTTTTGCATGTTTAAAACAGAAGAAGACATATATTAAATGTCGCGCAAGCTTTATTTTTAAAAATAATTAAAAACTTTAAGTTTTCTGGACCTGGGCGTTTGATGCCGTCAGGGTTATGGTGACCCCGTCACAGGTGTCATGGTGACGGCGTCACATGTTAATCGTGACGCCGTCTCCACAGTCTGTGAAAATGAAATTTTTGTTTTTGATGAAAAATTTCCTGCACTTGATTCCATAAGTTAATTCCTGTATAAATTGTTGCATAAAACCTGAGATTTAACAATTCAATCATATGACTCGAAACTGACGCAAATTAATCTAAACAATTCATTTAACATGTTTGAATTTGGCTCAAAATCCAGATAAATTCCCTTAAACTTATTGTTTGCAAAATACCTTTGATTGAAATTAAGACGAAGTTAAAGACATACAAAGCATGATTACAAGACAGTTCAAAGATAATAAAACAAATTATGAAGAATTAAAACACACATGACACTCCTGATATGCGGGAAAGGTAAATTGGGTTGCCTCCCAAGAAGCGCTTTTCTTTATTAACTAGTCTTGTAGCTAGACTCGAAGTCACACGTCAAGTGTCGTAGAAGTGTCCAAGTCAATGATCTCTCTTGGACTTTCTCTTTCGGAGAGCTTCCTAGTGGTGGGAATTGATTGAAGGGTTTTGGTGAATTCCTCTCCATCAGGGTCGATTAATCTAATCTTGGCATGCCATGCTCCATCTTCGTTTTTGGGTGGTTTGTCCCAGTTAATTGGTTTTCTAATTAGGTCCTCTGACTCCCGCATGTTACACTTAAGGTAAATGGGTATGACTCCTAGAAATTCTACCATTCTTCTAAACACTAAGGTATCCTTGAAAGGATTAAGCTCGACATCTCTAGAAATTTCCCATTCTCTGGGCAAATGGCAGTCTAAGGAGTCTTTTCTAGCATAGTAAGGGGGTTTTGCGCCTATTTTATCCGTGCTAGGTCGGGGTTTATAGGATTCCCTTTTTCCGAGTGTGGTCCAATAAGGTGCTTCCTCCTCACCTAAGTTTATTCCTTTTACACTAAATACCGACCTAGTGATTCCTTCTCCTACCGCTATTTTGGACATCCTACAATCAATAACTGCGTTAGCCGTAGCCAGGAATTCTTCCTATAAGTAAAGGGGTCTCAGGGTCCTTTTTCATATTGAGTACGTAGAAATTATTTAATAGTTTTAGTTTTCCTATGTGGACTTCTACATCTTTAACAATCCCTACGGGGTAGGATTTGGTTCTGTCAGCCAACCCAAAGATATGGTCAGTTTCTTCTAATAATCCGATGTTAAGCTTTTTGAAAAGGTAAAGTGGGATTATGTTTACACATGATCCTAGATCAGCTAGTGTGTCGAAAGGTTTTGAGTCCCCTAATCTATAAGGTAGAGTGAATAGCCCGGGGTCTCCCATCTTTACAAGTGTTTCTCCTTGAACAAATGCTGACCCGTTTTTGCCTAGTTCTAAACTCTCAATGTATTTATCTAATATAACATTATAGATTAGAGCGTGGGCTAGGATTTCGAGAACCGGTAGGTTAAGATGCAAATCTTTAAACTCATCTTCGAGGGTTGGTTCAGGTTCCTCCGGTTGTTGTGGTTTGATGATTGCATCATTGAAATGTGCCTTGATAGCGTTGATCGAGGTGGACGGGTGAGATGAACATTGTGGATCGAGAATTGGGTAAGAACGAGCAGACAAAACTGGATGTGTCCTTAGTTTCTGGTTCTTAATCGTATCACTAGGTAGTGTGCCCGCTATTCGATCGGTGATGGCCTTCAACACTGTGTCGATTTTGTTGGTCATCTCGCTTTGCTATTTTTTGAAATCGGCTTCAAACTTGGATAGTCTAGCGTCTTGAGATTCTATGAATTCGAAAACCAGTCCTTTTATATTTGATTGGTTGTTAAAGTTTTGAGGACAGTTGTTGAAGGGACGGTTCAGGATTAAACTGTTGGGTTGGAACTGGTTAGGTGGGTTTAAAAAATTATTTTGAGAATTTTGAGGTTGTTTCCACCTAAGGTTCGGGTGAATTCTCCATGACGGATTATAGGTGTCACCAAAATTGTTTTTCTTGGGCTTAAAGGTATGCCACTTACCTCCCACTTCATCGGTACACGAGGATACGTACTCAACAAAGGCTTGTTCGAGGTTTTCCATGCAATTCTGAGTGTCGTGGGGACCACTAAAAATTTCACATGGGGTAGTGATTTTGTTTACTTGGGTTGGTTGTGTCAGAGCAAGATGAGCTTCCATCAAATGTTGGATTTGATTTTCGAGCTCGAATAGACGGCAGTCGGATGTACTCAGGACATCTTGAGGCAAAGTGATTGCCTTGACCGGCTTAGCGAAATCCCTTGGGTCGTTCCAACTTTCGTTATCATAGAGGGCGAGGTCCTCTAATATTGCCCAGGATTCTTCGGGGTTGAGGTCACGAAGCTTACCACTGGCCGATTGGTCAATGGTTCGTCTTGTGACAGGATTGACATGGTCATAAAAAATTTGGACTTAGAGCCAAAGGTCTATGCCATGATGAGGGACTTTTTGGAGTAAGTCCTTGAAACGAGTCCATGATTCAGATAAAGATTCTCCATGATGTTGTTGGAACATCAGAATATCATTGCGGAGTTTTGAGGTCCTTCCCGGTGGAAATAATTGAGCAAGAAATCGGGTAGTAAGATCCTCCCATGTGGAGATGGATCCTGCTGGAAGGCGTTCAAGCCAATTGCTAGCTTGATCGCGTAGGGAAAACCGAAATAAACGCATGCGCATTCTTTCCCTATTTTCACCGTCAAGGTCAAGTGAGTCCACAAGTTTAAGGAAATCCTTGAGGTGTTGGTTTGGATCCTCGGACCGAAGTCCGTGGAATGAGCATCTGTTTTGCACCAACCGGATGATGTCGGATCGAAGAGGTACCACGTTGTTCCCTACGGGGAGCTCGATGGTATTTCTATAGCCCTCGTGGCTTGGTTTGGAGTAATCTACTAGAGTACGGATAGGATTCTCGTCTCCCATGGTGGTTGACGAGAATGGGTTACGAAACAGATAACATGAAGAAAAGATAGACTACAAGAAAGCTAATATGCGGAAATTAAATCTTACTTAAAAGGATTCAAGCAAGTAGAACTAAGCTAAACTATGATCAATAACTAACTATTCCCCAGGCGGTGGCGCCAAAAACTTAATGTGCGGTCCTCGTAGGATTTCTACACGATAAGTTTTACAACTCCCTAGGCAGTGCACCTAATCGTTGTAGTGTAGTATAGGCAAGACTCGGGGTTGTTTATCGTTCACTCGAGGAATAGGTTGGGAAGGCTTGATCATGGTCTAATAGAATTCTAAGAGTTGAGAGAAGATTATTTTTTATTTTTATTTTTTTATATTTTATGGAAAGCTAGTAAATCATATAATTGGAGAGAGGTTTGGTTTTAGCTGTTTAAACTAAATGTTAACTAAGCTACTGATGATAACAATAAGATAAAAGATTGTGTTTATTTAATCATGTATTACTCCCTAGATTGCTTCTCCTAGTGTTGTTACCTTGTCACACTTGTGATGATATGTGTAACTATTTCCTAAAGCATGAACGGATTACACGAACCCGACGTCTACTTAGTATGCCCCTAGAGCAACGCACATGCAAGGTAGTATGAAGACTATTACACGGCCCCTAGGAGTACACTAAGTGCATGTGAAATATATTAAGAGTGGATCAACCATATTAGGGGGCAATGTAGTATGAAGACTATTACCCGATGGTATCCTTTCTACACAATCACGTTTCCCTAGACAAATCAACAGCGATGCAGACAAAAGCTAGTTTTCTAAGACCTAACGTGCACATCCATCACAAGAAGCAACACCACTAAGATCTACATTCTAGGTTTCATACTGATTTGATGATAATAGGATATATAATATATACCTAAAATACCAAATTAATTATAGTATAGTGAGTATCCCGTTTGATAAAAATTGCTTGAGGACAAATAATATTTTATCTCCCGGATGTCGTATCTCGACGAAGTGTGAATTGAAAACCTTGTTTCGGTTCGTGATCGCGTGCTTGAATATTCAATATTTTAGATTTTGGGTTCTAAATCTAAAAACGCAAAGGGAAAACATAAAAGGCACACTAAACTAGAAATTAAAACAATTTAAAAACCTAACGACATTTAAAAGTAATTAAAAACTAATTAAAACTAAATAAACTAACTTAATTAACTAAAAATGACAAATTAAAATTATAAAAACTCAAAATGCAAATTTCTTAAACTAAATGACTTCAAATATTTTTTAAAAGTCAGAAAATATTTTTTTGAACCTTTTAATCTATTTAAAACTACTTTTTAAACTAAATAATACTAAAAATTAAATTAAAAATACTAAACATAATTCTAAATTTTTTAGAAAATTCCTAAAAATACTTTAAGCCGAAAAGGAAGTTTTAAAAGAAAAATTACTCAAAAAGCTAAAACGGATAAGCTGTTAAAAATCAAATAAGCTTAGAACTAAAAACGCATAAGAATTTAATGGTGCATTGGTATGATAGAAAAGACCCAAGGGCGCTACTTGTTAAGGTGTTGGTGTTGTGAAGGTGTGGTCGCAGGTTCGAGTCCTGGACCTGTACTTTTTAAAAATTTATTTATCTTTTTTATTTTCTTTTTGAAAAAGCTATTCTACAAGCAATAATAAGCAACTTTAGTAAAGAGACTTTTTGACACAACTTATCAATAAGCTAAAATAAGCACGAATTAAGGTGACAGTTTGCATCTTAACACTTTTTTGGTTTTCTTATGGAATGTTTGGCATTTTGAACTTGATAAGCAAATAAGAAAAGAAAATAAGCTAAAACAGAACCTAAACCTAAAACTAATAAGCACTAAAGACAGGAATTAAGCAAAGAAAATAAGCTTAAAAACTACAAAAAAAACCTTAAGCCAGTTTACTCTAAAACCAACTAAAAGGGATTTTGACCATTTTTTAAGCTAACATATAAGTCTAATAAGCAATTTGAAAAAGCTAAAACATGAAAACAGGTTTAGACCTAGACTCAATAAGAACTTATAACTAAAAATAAGCAAATAGTATAAGCTAGATAGAACTTAAAACCATTACGACAATTGGACTCTAAATTAGTTTAAAAAGATTTTTACCTATTTTAAGCTAAGATTAAGATCTAAAAAGCACTAGGAAAATGCTAAAAGCTAAAAAACAGAATAAGATCTAAACTCAATTATCACTAAGAAGCTAAAATTAAACAAAATGGCTAAGAACTAAGCTAGAAAAGTGCAAATGAAAATGACAGACAACTACTTGTTTTTGGCTTTTTTTCTAAAAGACATACTTTTAGCTTAAAATTAAGACTTAAAAACTACTATTGAACTCTTAAAAACTTAAAACAGATTGAGCTACTACTACAATGAGCTAGATTTAACAAAATTTAAGCAAATAAAAACTAGATTCTAACCACTATTGATCTGCATAGCTAGGCTCTTCAGGACATTTTAAAAACACCATTCCTTGGCTGTTTTTAACCAAAAGACTTATAAAGGTTTTTCCAAAGTCTTATGACTCAAATCAGATACATATTGTTGCATTAGAAATCAACTTTGAATACGAATACCACAACTTAATTAGATTTTTAAAGAGCTTAAAGGATAAGCAGATTTAAAAGCTTTAGTACTAGCAAACATGATATCTAGATTAAACACACTTTAAAACTTAACAATAACAATTCTAAATTTATTAAAACTAATTTTTAGACTAAGGTTAGGCTTATGCAAACTGACTTGAGTACCAAAAGACAGCATGAACACATTTTTTTATTATTAAAATGCTTAACCCAAACACTCCTTTAAGATTTGAATTTCAATTTTTAGACTAAACAGATCCAATTAAACCTAAAATACTGAAAACATATGAAGTTCTTATCAAATTAAGTACAAATAAGCAACACTCAAGGAAAATTAAGCACTAAATTAAGCTGAACAAAATAAGCCAATTTAAACACTTAAAAGGCAGAACAAATGAACACTTAATATAAGCTATTTTAAAACTATAAATCAAACATATTAAGCAACTTAAGACTGAAATAAGCACATTAAGCAAATAATAAGCATGAATAAGCAAAGCAATAAGCTAAATGAGAATTTTAAGCTTAAATGAGAAAGAGTAAATGCACCTTTGATCCCAGCTAAACAAGTATCTAAATTGCTCTTTTAGAGCTTAGATCTACAAGCTAGCTTAAAACATAAGCTTTGAATAAGCCCTATAAGCCCTTCTAAGTCTGGCTTATCTTCTAAGTGGCTTATTCAGTTAATTTGAGTGGATTTGAATGAACTGCTTATTCAGTTAAGCTATAAGCTAACTTAACTGAATAAGTATTAGCTTTTCTAGTAATAAGAGCTTATTGCTTATTAGGTTATTTCCAAATACATTTTAAGCTAAATTGCATAATAGTAAAAACAAAATTCAAAATAGAACACTATACAAATGAAAATGAAATTTTATTAATAATCAAACGTTTACAATGCTTTTTTAAATGAAAATACAATTATGAAAAGACAATAAGCTAAATTTAATCTAAACGACTACACTAAAGCTAGATAAAGAAGAATGCCTCTGTGTGAAATCCAAGCCTCTATTTATAGCCTGCAATAGAAGGTTCTAAGAGCGTAAGCGCATCCCATTCCATCAATCCTATCCCTTCATTTGTAACCAACCCTCATCCATTGTTTTGAACCCTAGGATCAACCTCCATGTTTAATCATCCAATAGGAGAGTGTAGGATCGCCAGCGTGGCTAAATCATGTGTTAGACGTGTCAGGTGCATCTTCTAGAAGGATTTGTGTGTTGTGGAGTGGTGGGAGTGCATGGGTTTTACCCTGTGTAAACTTGGTGTGAAAAATAGGAGGGAAGAAGCACAGTAATTTTTGACCCGTGTTGTTATATCATTGACTTGGGCTATGTAATAGGTTTGGGCTTTTGTTTTCTTGGGCCAGGTTGGATAAAGAGAAATGGACATGGATATTTTGATAAAAAGGGCTTATATTTTTTAGGCTTAAGGTTTAATATCATTAATGGGCTGACCCGTCTCATGAAATGGGTACGAGTTGGCCCATTAGTGAATATGCCTTCGGCTTTGTTTTCTTGCACTCTTCCAATCTCATGCTCGGATTCGTCCATTTTAGCTTTTGTTTTTGTCCATTAATGATATATCCAATACCTGCATAATACAAATCACAAAATACACATATATAATGTATTTTTCATGTATTATTAGTCATTTAAGCTTATTTTAATAAGGTAAATTGATATGTGATTAAACATATATAAAAAATCTCCTATACTAAGCTATTTCCGTGTCCTCACGCAATGTCATAAATACATACCAAAAATTTCAACCCCTTAGACTAATTACCTTGAAAAGTAGCTAAGTGTTCATCTAAGGGGATTAAGAAATCACTAGTTTTGAAAAGCCTCCGTTTTACCATTTTTATAAATATATAAACACTTATCATTTTTTATAACTTTAAGGATCACGGAATAAGAAACACTTATAAACTATGTCCAAAAAGATAAATTCATCGTCCTCGATTTTTCACCCGCCCCAAACCAAGCTTAAAAATAAAATCATTGTTAAATACAAGTTAAGATGCTAACACTACTCATAGATGCTAATTGTGTACGCAAAGCTACTTTCCGCTCCCTTATTCCTAAGTCCTCTAAGGATTTTATTTTATTATTGGCGACAAATAAATTAAGACTTTATTCATATAAAGTAAACCCGGTAATTAGTTTGAAATCATGTCTTAAAGAGACGATATGGTCAGAATAAGGTCCACATCAAGGTTCTAATTTCGCATGATTTGGGGGTTATCCTTTTTATTTCTTCTGAAACAACTCAACTATGAGTCCAGAGACGGAGGCTTTATTTAGATAACCCTAGAGTCGAAATTTGGCTTTATTCTTATTATTATTATAGCAACATTTTTAAACCTCAGTTCTTTAAACAACTACCATATCGGTATGCGAGACGACCATGATCTAGGAGTCTTATTTCGACCTTGGTGATTTCCTCGACCTTTTAGAAGGCTGCAACATCGGCAGCGAACCGACCAGAGACAGTAAACCTTTATCAGCCCACAATTATTATTATTTTTATTATTACCTCCACCCTTTAAACGACTGTCACATCGATAATTTGCTAGCATAAATACTTTGTCCGGCCGTAAACACCCATGCCGTCTCTAGGCGTTTGTTCTGATTGAAATTTCCAATGTTGTTGGTGTTGTTGTTGTTGTAGTGGTTTCCGTTCCATTTCCGCTTTTCACCAAAGTTCTCTCCTAACTCCTGTACCACTCGGTACATCAGTCCTTAGGCCATTTCAATTGCCTCATGTAAGTCTACTGGTTTGGATAAGGTCACATTCCCTTTAATGTTTAAAGGTAAACCTTCAATGTAACATTCCAATAACCGGTCGGTGTTGGGCACCATTTCAGGACATAAGAGAATTAGCTCTTGAAAACATTGATTGTAGGTGGTAAGGTTTGTACCTTTCACCTTTAAATTCCATAGGTCATTTTCCATTTGCTTGACCTCGTTCAGAGGGCAATATTTCCGGATAAACATAGCTTTGAAATCATTCTAATGCGTTGTATGAGCAACATTTAGAGTGATGGAATGCACATACACGTTCAACCAACTTAAAGCACTATCTAGCAAGGTGCTAGAAGCAAATTTTACCCTGTCACCTTCAGCAACGTTGCTAATCCCCGAACTAAGATTCCAGCTTCTCAAACCATCGAGTTAAGCATACGGCACCTTCAGTACCTCGAACGTTTTCTTGCATGACTGCATGGAATTCCTTGTAGGCGCATGCTTTGTTCTAGGAAGTGTTAGACCTAAGATTGTCTCCATCTTGTGGTGCTTGCAAGGCATGAGTTACGGCGACAGCAGCGAGTGCTTCGGATGATCTCGGTAGAGCAAAGATTTGATTGAGCATTTGAGTGTCTATGCCACTGGTTGATTGGACCAAGTGTTTCGGTTGGTCGAGCGGTTGACTGGAGGGTTCTGGTTGATAGTTGGGTGTCGTCCAGGTGCCATTTTCTATAAGATAAACGATAGAAATGACAGTTACAACATGTATGGAATCGATATTGTAATACATCACCGTATTTGTAAATTAGTAATTCATTTATCACCCATTAGTCTAAAATTCGAAATCAATACTGATTATTATCAGACCAAAAATTTCCGTACATGTTTCGAAATACAAGAAAATACATGAACCAACTAGCCGTGACAGGTTTTATAGCTTAGTGGTTGTAAGGAAAATAATGACGGAAATAAAACTAGTAGTTGTTACGGCGGATCTGCTGGACTACATTCTCGAGTGCCTCAAGTCTCTTCTCTTGTGCCTCTTCCTGAGCATCTTTGGCATGGACTTCTACATCCTCACACACTTGTCTAAACGAGTGAATCACTTTCATCAATGGGGTCCTTGTAGGATCCCTTTACTGAACAGATACTTAAACCTTTAGGCTTGCAAAGGGTTTTGTACTTTACATACAAGGTGTATGTGGTGAGTTGGATGGAGCAGTAACTCCTCCGGATGAGTTAGTTACGCCCAAATTAATGAAACTAGTCAAAATGGGTTACAAGTTATGATTGCTAATTGATCTAACTCACACTTTGTATTATAACTTGAATCGTACTAGGTTACAAGCTATGATCGCTAATTGATATCTATTGATCTATATCTATTAACTATGCCTAGGGTTCCTTTTATACACCAAGGAAAACCCTAATGGGCTTACAAAATGCGTGAGGAGATAATGCATATTTATTCCTAATTTAACTCATGCATATCTTCTAACAGCACTAACTATTATATGCTAGCAGCACTAACTATTATATGCTAGCAGCACTAACTTACTACTAACAACACTAACTATACTAACAGTACTAACAATGTACT